>VWZS01008906.1:108470-263208 GCA_013397075.1 Rhabdornis inornatus
CTGTCCCGTCTGCCGGCCCGGTCCCGTATGCCGGCTCTGTCCCGTCTGCCGGCCCGGTCCCAGCTGCCGGGTTTCCTGCTTCCCGCCGCCCTTCCGCCCGCAGAGCCGCTCGCAGGGTATAAATACGCGCATGCTTTTATCTTAATTCGAGATGAATTGGATTTCGGTGGCGTGTGTCAGATTTATTTCCATTAGTAGCTCCTGGTAGCGTAACTGGAAAATATTCCCTGAGACCTCATGTTCACGCTGGAAATGGTGAAATTAAAGGAGCTTGAGCAACCAATCTGAATTGCTCTTTTGCCAAGGGTAAATTTTGTGGAACTTTGAAAATGCTCCTTCTTTTATTTTGTGATTTCCTTAAAAGAAAAGGAAAACTAACTCATCTTCCTATAAACTTAGCAGCACTTTCTTAACCAAAGTACTTTAAATATTTTCTGACATCTACACAGCCTCAGAGAACTTTTGTTTCTGTTTCCGCAGGAAGAGCCTACATGCGAAGTGAAAGGAAACCTGAAACTTCCCTTCTTACAAGAAAATATTGGCTTTCTGCCTCTTTCACATGTTTTCCTTTTGCATCATAATGGAAGGAGCAGGATTTTGTGAATCATTGAGGCCAAATTTGGGCATCGTTAGCTGAAGAGAAGATTAGAAAAGACTTGAAAGTATGTTAATATGACTCTTAATTCAGATGCATCTTTCACAAACAGAGAGGAATAGTGGTTAAAAGCACTGCAGTTTCCTCAGGAGAATCTAATGGAGGATCTGTGTTGATTTTTTTTTTATTATTATTGTTTTCCTTCCTATCCCTCCATGAATCCCAAAAGAGAAAGATGGAAAGAGTGTGTAAGGAAATTGAGAAAAGGCAAAGACTGAAGACAGTAACTTCAGTTTTGGAGTCTATTTTCCAAATGTTGTATATTCCCTATTTTATGAAATCTAACACATCGTTTTGAATAAATTATATCATTTTGTGATCAGTGGAATTTTTGTCAGCTCTAAAAGTGGAATTTGGGCTGATTGAAAGCTTTCAGCTTTTTAAAAAAGCACGCATATGACTCCAATTCCCTCTTCAGATCATGCTTTTCCGGTTACCTAGAGATAGTGTTTCAGTCTGTTACTGTGCAGTCGACCTGTGCTTTATATGCGTATCTTAGAGATTTTACTTTTTTCCCTGATTTTAGTGTTTATGCTTGTAGTGTTGTATTTGAGAAAAGTGTGAACCAGACAAGGCACCTGAGATTTAACTTTTCGAGAGCCTTGTAATTTCAATGTTGTATCTCAGATTGCAAATAGCCTGAACCTTTGTTGTAATGCACAGTATATAATAAGTCTTTTTTCATAAAAATATGCCTTAAGATATTTCTTTTTAACAAACTGGATGAAAGTTTGATATTTGAACACTG
Organism: Rhabdornis inornatus; assembly: GCA_013397075.1. Classification (NCBI taxonomy): domain Eukaryota; kingdom Metazoa; phylum Chordata; class Aves; order Passeriformes; family Rhabdornithidae; genus Rhabdornis; species Rhabdornis inornatus. Next base: position 109,874 of record VWZS01008906.1, read on the forward strand.
TTTTGTGAAGAAATGTATGTCTGGGGAAGAAGAGCTGCCTAATGGATCATGGCTCTGATGTTCACAGGGCATACTCTGTTTCTAGCATTAATGGTGTTTGATGTCTTCACTTTCGAAGAATCTGTAAGCAATTACTCTGATTGGGTGACTTTTATGGAAAATGTGGATCAGTATGAGCAACAGCAACTTGAAGGTCTTAGTGCTGAGCAGCAGCTGAAAAGAACAGTTCTTCATCCAAGCTTGTATTTCGATGCTCATGATGTTCAGGCACTGAGGCAGAAGGCTCGTACAAGCCATTTGCATCTCTTCAGAACCATCAGAAGTGCTGTGATGGTTATGCTGTCCAACCCTTTATACTACCTACCTCCACCCAAGCACATTGATTTTGCAGCCAAGTGGAATGAGATTTATGGTAACAACCTGCCACCTCTAGCATTCTACTGTTTGCTGTGCCCCGAAGATAAAGCTGCATTTGATTTTGCCCTGGAATATATGGATAGAATGGCTGGTTACAAAAACTGGTTGGTTGAGAATGCACCTGGAGATGAAGTGCCACTTGGTCACTCTCTAACAGGATTTGCCACTGCTTTTGACTTCTTGTATAATTCACTGGAAAATGAGAGAAGGCAGAAATACCTGGAGAAGATACGGTCTGTAAGTGAGGAAATGTATGAGTACTCCAAGGTTCGTTCCTGGGGAAAGCAGCTTCTCCATAATCACCAAGCAACCAATATGCTTGCTTTGCTTATTGGGGCTTTAGTTGCCGGAGTGGACAAAGGGTCTCAGGCAAATATTTGGAAACACACTGTTGTTGATGTGATGGAGAAAACAATGTTTCTTCTCAATCATATTGTAGATGGTTCTCTGGATGAGGGAGTAGCTTACGGGAGTTACACGGCCAAGTCAGTCACCCAATATGTTTTCCTGGCCCAGCGCCACTTTGGTATTAACAACTTGGAGAATAACTGGCTGAAAATGCACTTTTGGTTTTATTATGCCACCCTATTGCCAGGCTTCCAGAGGACTGTGGGTGTTGCAGATTCTAATTACAACTGGTTTTATGGTCCTGAGAGCCAACTGGTTTTCTTGGATAAGTTCATCATGAAGAATGGAGCTGGTAACTGGCTGGCACAGCAGATTAGAAAACACAGACCCAAGGATGGGCCAATGGTACCATCCACTGCACAGAGGTGGAGCACATTACATACTGAGTTTATATGGTATGCTGCTGAAATTGCTCCTCAGCCACCTCCTGACTATGGTACTGCTAAAATGCATGTGTTTCCTAACTGGGGAGTTGTTACTTACGGGGCTGGATTACCAAACAGTCAGACAAACACCTTTGTATCCTTCAAGTCTGGGAAACTGGGTGGACGTGCTGTCTATGATATTGTTCATTTTCAACCCTATAGATGGATTGATGGGTGGAGAAGTTTCAATCCAGGGCATGAACATCCCGATCAGAACTCCTTCACTTTTGCTCCCAATGGACAGGTGTTTGTATCTGAGGCTCTTTATGGACCTAAACTCAGCCACCTGAACAATGTCTTGGTGTTTGCCCCATCTCCTACAAGCCAGTGCAACCAGCCTTGGGAAGGACAGCTTGGTGAGTGCGCCCAGTGGCTGAAGTGGATTGGTGATGAGGTTGGAGACTCAACTGGAGAAATTATAACAGCCTCCCAGGCTGGTGACATGATGTTTGTGAGTGGTGAGGCAGTATCTGCTTACACATCAGCAATGAAACTGAAAAGTGTATATCGCATTTTGCTGCTCTTAAATTCTCAGACATTGTTAGTAGTTGACCATATCGAGAAGGAGGAAGACTCTCCTGTTGATTCAGTCAGTGCCTTTTTTCATAATCTTGACATTGATTTTAAATACATACCCTATAAGTTTAAGAACAAGTACAATGGAGCTATGATGGATGTGTGGGATGCCCACTACAAGATGTTTTGGTTTGATCATCGTGGGAGTAGTCCTGTTGCTAGGATACAGGAGGCTGAACAAGCTGCTGAATTCAAAAAGCGATGGACTCAGTTTGTAAATGTTACCTTTCCAGTGAAAAACACACTTACAAGGATTGTTTACCTTTTCTATGGGCCATATGTCAATGTTTCTAACTGTAGACTCATGGATAATGCAAAATCTGGATTTCAGATTTCTCTCAGTGTCAACAACACTGAAAATACCATCTCTGTTGTGACTGAGTATCAGAATTTAAAGGCAAGGTTTGATTACTTGGGATTTGGTGGTTTTGCTAAAGTAGTTCATGAAAATAAAGTGACCAAGTTTGGCCTCGGTACTGAATCTGTGAAAAAAGATATGAGAAATAATAGGGTAGTTTTCCCATTTGGATTCAAAGTGAACATAATTGCAGGGCTAATTTTGGGTGTCAGTTTGGTCATACTGGCTTTTCAGTGGCGGTTTTACATTTCCTTCGGTAAAATGTTGCGTTGGATCCTGATACTTGTTGTCACGCTGTGGTTAATTGAATTGGTGGATGTGTGGAGCATGTGTACTCAGCCCATCTGTGCAAAGTGGAGCAGTGACATGACAAGGCCAGAACATGATAAAGGCAATAAAGCCAAACAATTAGAAGGAAACCCCGTTGTTTTGCCAGATGTTATCATTACTTCACTTCCCACTTCTGGTGCAGAAATTTTAAAACAGCTGTTTTACAATACCAGTGACTTTTTATACATCAGGATACCTACACCCTATCTTGAAATTCCTGAGACTGAATTTGAAATTGACTCATTTGTAGATCCATGCGAATGGAAGGTTTCTGATGTCCAGAATGGTAATTTTCGTCTTATACAAGGGTGGCTCCAGTCTCTAGTTCGAGACACAAAGTTGCATTTACAAAACATTCATTTATACGAAGCTAGCAGAAGTAAAATTGCTCAGCTTGCTGCACTAAGCAAAGACAAAAGGAAAAGGTCCAAAAAGAGAGAATCCCTGTCAGAACAAAGAAGCAGGGCAAGAGGGAGTCAAGAAAAAGATGCTGAATATATTAGGGAACTGAGAAGACATCTCATGTATTATCCTAATGCACGACCTGTGCTTAGTTTAAGCAGTGGGAGCTGGACATTAAAGCTTCCCTTCTTTCAGGAAATCTTGGGACCATCTATGAGAGCATTATATGTAGTGAGGGACCCACGGGCATGGGTCTATTCAATGTTGTACAAAAATAAGCCAAGCCTTTACTCCTTGAAAAATATTCCACAACGCTTGGCTGCAATGTTTAAAGGGGAGAATGGTAAAGAAAAATGTAATTTAAATGAAGGCTATGCCTCTGAGTTTGAATCACTAAGAAAAGAAATTTCAAATTCTAATTCAAATGCTATTTCTGTGTTGTCTTATTTATGGCTAGCAAACACAGCAGCAGCAATGAGAATAAACAGGGACTTGCTGCCAACAAATTATCAGCTGGTCAAGTTTGAAGATATTGTGAGCTTTCCTCAGAAGACGGCTGAAACAATTTTTGCCTTTCTTGGTATTCCTCTTCCTCCTGCTAGCTTAAACCAAATATTATTTGCCACCTCCACCAATCTTTTCTATCTTCCTTATGAAGGGGAAATTTCACCAAGTAGCATTCATGCCTGGAAACAAAACATGCCCCATGAAGAGATTAGACAGATTGAAGATATCTGTTGTTCACTGATGGACCACTTAGGATACCCTAAATTTATAGAATAAATGCTGCTGGTCAGCAGAAATTTGCACTAATGGTCTCTGACTCCCAATTTGTGGATAAATATTAGATAATTTGTTTATTCTTGTAAAATGTGTACAGTCTGCTACTTTGAGAAAGATTATTTTAAGAAAAAATGTAACTGTTCTTGAAACTGTGGAAGGGGTTTTTTTTGTATGTTTTGATTTGTTTTGCTTTGAAAAGATATTGTAACTACTTTTGCGGCCTTTCAAGAAAAGCTGTGTGAACCTTTGCAGAAGCACCAGCTGGGGCCTCTATAGCTCAGGGGATTAGTAATAGAACAGAGAGCTTTTCACCTCCAGCTCACCAGTTTGACTCCAGCCCAAATGGTTAATTCCAGAAAGTGTTTACCATTTGATGATAGTATGATGGTTTATATGAAATTATACTAGTCAAACTGGTCCTGTTCCCAATGGTGATTATTGGCCCCCTTGGACAGGTTTACTGATGCATTCTGTCATTGTATCACTGGTCACTATAGTGGTACAAAATAAACATAAGCTGAGATTTAGGGCTGTTCAGCATCCTCTTAGTGGGAGGAAACAGAACATTTGAGTAAATCTAGTTTCTTATTTGCAATTTGTGCAGACAGGTCCAGGATTGGAATGGACTCGGGTATTAAATCTCATTCTAAGATATGGTACCTGCATATCAGAAATGTGATACTCAAGTTGGGGTTTGATGTTTGACAAAAGAGAAGTCTTAATTCTCCATTCCTGACAATGTGGTACCCTTTGTGAGCCTGAAGTAAATTACCTGGAGAAAAAGAAATGGGGTGAAATCTAAGAAACTAGCAGGATTCCTCAAATGAGCAGTTAAATTTGTGTAGCTTTGACCTGTCTCAACATAACCTAATTTTGAAGGTTGTTAAAATACTGACTTCTTGAACTGTTTTATTCTATACCTCTTGTCTTAGAGGTTGTGCAAGGATTTTCTCTTTTTGAGTGAGACTCTTCCATCTTCTTTGTTTTAACTCATTTCTCTGCTGATTTTTGTGCATAATTTCCCTGGGACCAGTGCAGCTATGCGATGCCATTGGTAATGGCTTATTGTTGATGTCTGCATAAAATGCAATCTGAGATTTAGAAGACCTCAAATAAATCTCTAGCCCTGTGTTGATGTGGGATGTTTTGCTTGTCTGTCTAATGAATTTCTGAAGGACAGCCATTGCTAACCTCAGGTCTTCTGTCAGAGAGGGAAGAGATCTGAAAATCAACTGACCCTCAGCCACCTCACATTTGAGTGATGTTTCCCTGCAGCAAACAATTTCTAAAGTTGTCTGATTTTTATCGTGATTGGTGTTTCTTTAACAGGATGCTGTGGTACAATATTTATTTGAAAACAGATAGGCCTGTTAGGATAGTTGCATCTTTGTCACAGCTTATTTTCTTCTTGAGTCACACTCTTTGTCTGCGCATGCCCATTAAGAAAAAAAATTCCCATTTCCCAATTTAACTTGCTCAGCATTCTCTGGAAATGCATGCATACTGTAAATGTCTGCAGATGTGTATATCAGATCACAAAGAGACATCTATTTCCTTTACCATCTGGTTTTTATTACAAGTGGAATTGTGTTGAAATATGCTTCAATTGGTTTGTGGGAGCTGGAATCAGAGCTTATTATATTGAAATATGCGTGTAATTGTTATTTATTTGGGTGGTAAGCGTTGGGCAATGTCAAAAGTGCAGTGAGTTTCTTCATAGAGATTACAGATATCCTTGCTGAATTTGAATATAAAGGAGTTGTTCTTTTTTCTTCCAATCTTATCATTATGTCCCTGTCTTACCCAGCTGTTTTGTCCCTTCTGTATGTACATTTTATATCCTTGAGATATCTCATTACAACCTAGATAAAAGTACCTCTTTCTCAGACAGGCATTAGTATGGCAACACAGGCCTCTATCATGATAAAGGTATTGATAATTTGTGGTCTCACTCACAGTAAATTACCTGTCATTTACTAGCAGTAGCTGTATTTTCCCCTTCAAACCTGTATTTCACCCTTCATTAGGTGGAGTGCTAAGTTAAAGGAAATACTAAACAAGTTAATATACATTGACATTTTAGTGGAACTTTTGTTTCCAAGTATCATTCTCTCAAATTGACTTCTCTCTGGAGCCATTTTTGATTGTATGTTAAAAGAAAGTATTGATGTCTGTACAGTTTGTACTTCACAGAATAAATTTCAGCATTTACTTTCTATTTCCAGGATTTACAGTCTAGAATCAGAACAAATAGAGAGGGTTTTCTCTGTCAGATGTTTTAGGGCAGCTGAAGGTAAGATTTTGTGGATATACAGAGTTATTCTTAAAATTCTACTACTAGAATTCAGAAGAAGAATGGCCACTACACAGACATAGACATTAACCTCCCCTTTCTCCATATAGTAATGTTTAAGACTGTCAATAAACTTTGAGAATTGTTTGAAATTTTTCAAAAGCATGTCTGTTTAGGTACATTGTATTGAAGAGTGTTCTGACACTTTGATTTAAACTTTCGTAAATGCACTCATGAAAGCTAGTCTCAGTTCTTTATCATCTTAACTTTTCTTCATTTTTCTCCATTAAATGTTGATAATTATTTGTACTATAGTTTAGTTTGAGCTGTCAATTATGACACAGCTAAGATTTTGATGTATTTTTTAAAAAGGCAGGCTTTATTTAAGTGCTTATTTCTCAATCGTATTTGGAAGCATAAGAAAAATAAATATCAATGAAAACATTTCAGTTATTTATTTTGTAAGTAAGTGACATTGGCCTTGATGAGACGCACATAGGTCTTGGCATTCAGAGTTCTATCAAATAGGATAAATCTATGGTCTCTGAGCACATCTAAATGCCTCTATTGCTCTCAGTAGGCTTTTTCCAAGATCAGCACCTGTGGAGATGATCCTCAGTTCATGGTCAGATTGGTTCCTTCACCCATTTCGCACACAGCTGGCATTCAGTCCTCATCAGACTTATGTTTGAACAGTTTGTCAGATCCAGAGTTTTATTTCTGTACAAGATCCTCAATTACGTAAAATATATGGCACAACTCATTTGACAGTGTAATACTATTCTGTTAGTGCTAGAATGCAATTCAAACAAAAATTGCTTTTCATATTTTATAAAGTTATTGTAAACTGATTTGTAAAGCCTCAGTCATAGATCAGAATTTTTTTTAAACTGTAAAAATGGTTTCCTTTGCTGTTGAAACATAATGGTGTAACTGGTAGCAAACGCCTGTCCATCCTACAGTCGATTACTAGTATTAGAGACACTATTTATTTGATGAACGTAAACCTACATTAAGTGGAATATAATACTGCATTTCCTGAAAATATTTGAAATGCACAGTTCAAGGTAAAGGATGAAAACATGTTATAAATATTTCTGTAAGTTTCAAAAATTATCCCTTTTGCAAGTGGCCCATATGTTGGGTTCCATATGTTAGAATATTTTGTAATTAGAAGCTGTGATACTTGTTTAGGTGACTTAGTAATTCATCAAAATTATTTCTTATATTTACATATAAATTTTCTTCAAGAGGATAAGTACTGAATCTTAACAGTTTTATGGTTAGGGCAACATAAGCTTTCATTCCTTCTGTACTCCTTTTTAGATTTGGTTCAGACTAAAACCTGATTTGCTTGAATCTCTGGATGAATGGGCTGTTTTCCAAGTGAAGAGCCTGTCTGGAGACTTACAGTCTCAAATACTCATATCTGTGTGGAATACAAACTATGAATTATGGATCAAATCTGTAATTTGTGAGCTGTTCAGAATTGAACCATAAGTGGAATGATATCTCGGGGACCTCAGTGAATGTTGTACCATTGATTTCAACAGGAACAAAATACTGTCACCTACTATCATAAAACTATTATCAACTAGTTAGACTGAATATTCCAAAACAGAAGAACTGACATAAGGAAGTAAATACCTTTAATGATCATTAAAGATTATTCTTCTTGATATTTGGAGACAAAAAGAAATATTTTAATAATTTTAAAAATACAAATTCTTCTGTAACTCTAATCAAAACTATGTGTAGGTTGTCTGATAAATTTATAAGCCCATAAAGGGAGGTATAGAAACAAAGAGAAATTCAAAATAATCTACAAACCATAATTTTCAAATGTCAGGACTTCGATTTTCTTTAGTGAGGAGACATTTGCTGGTATGTGATCCACACTATTCTCATAAGGAATGTAAATGGATTATCTCATGCTGTCTCTGAAAACACTTCATAATGGGGAAGTGCTGTTTCATGTAGCTGAAATGATGCTGTTTTAAATTAAACTATGTCTTTTTCGAGAAGGCAATGTGCTGAGAGTTATATGTGATGGAGGAGAACAAAGTCTGATCTCATTCACACAGAGTAATTTCTGAAAACGTCTTCATTTATGGTGGTGTAAATTCAATACTTTGTTTACTGCCTTTACTGAGAACGGTATTGTGGAGTTTTAAGAACATGACTTAAATTAATCTGTGTCACATTAGGTAATTTAACTCTCACACCTAAATGAGAAGTCTTGTCACCCTAGAATCAATGGAAAATGAGTGTTGCCCTCAAAGGTAAATTAGACATTGCTGCTATCTTTTTAAATATTCAAAACCCAGGTGTGGTGAAACCCTTAATTTTGATGCCCACTGACTGGCCTCAGATGAAGTAGGATGATTTTGGATTTAAATGTGTATGGTCTTACATTTAAGTAGATATCTGTGTCTGAGCAATTCCAGTGTACACACTGTCCAAACAAAATTTTCTGAAACATCCTGCATAAAATAAAACTATTGTTAGTAAAACAATACACTTGTGTTATCCTCTTTTTTCTTCTATATTATTTCACCACTTCAGATATCAAAAAACTTTGTGATGCGGTCAAGTGTATGTATTTAAAATTTTAAAATCCCGCTATTCTTGTTTGTTTTGAATGTGGAAACCATTGTTATCTTTCAGAAAGTATTGGTAGCAAGACCTGATTCTGACTGCCCTCAAAAGCACGGTAAGTACATTCGGTATTAAGTGGAAGACCACAAAATAGCTATATTCCTAGAATAGAAAAAGTGATTTCTCATCCAGATTTTTGGGAACTGGACAACTGGTGCAATCCATAAATTTGAAGTCTCTTAGTCTATAAACACTATTTGCAAACTGTGTATTTAGAGTAGTCCTCTTCTAGTTCCTGAACTATACACAGGAGTTTCTTCAGAGACAGATATTTGGCACAGAAACCATTCTTAAATGTGAGTAGGTAAGGAAGTTGCAGCAGCCATGAATGTTCCCGTGTGCTTATTTTTCTTTTTAAAGATGCATAATCAAGTAGGATAAATGAAGCCCTCTGGATGTCTTTTGCTGAATGTGGGCTGGTGCAGGCAGTATCTACCAGATCCAGAGGCACAGGTAGTTCAGCCTTGTTATTGCTACAAAGGCCTGTAACCCACAGGAGGTGCAGCTGAGCTGCATCTAGTGTTCTGCAGCTGAGTTTTGCAGGTTTAACTGGGTTTTTGTTCATTTAATTTTGCAGATTATGCTTGGGATATAACTTACAGGAGCCAGAACCTGATTCTGTCTTTCCTGCGAAGTTCAGCTTTCAGTTAGGAAGAGAAGGTTCACATGTTTTTAAGTCTTTTTCACACGATATTTAACTGTGAAGCAGATAAATGGCTTTTGTTTGGGTTTTTTGTTTGGATTTTTTGTTAGTTTGTTTTTCGGTGGGTTTTTTTGTTGTTTTTTTTTCTGGAAGGTGTTGGCCCAGTGCCTTCTCTGAATGATTTTTCAGTGGGCAGTGTGTGCTTATGCTTTGTAGCTCATCCTAGATCATGTCATCACTCGTACAAATAATTTTTATTTTAACCTTCTGAATCTTGAACCCAACTTTGGCTTTTGAGAAAGTTACATGGAAAATGCCTGTTATGACACGAATAAAAAATGTATTTTCTAAGAAACCAGTTGCTGTTTATTGCAAATTCTTTAACAATATTTGTCTCCAGCTATTTTCTGAAGGGTTTTTCAAAGTGGATATGCTATGTACAAAGCTGAGAGAAAACTAATACCAGGAGCATGATAAAAGGCAGGCTGCCAGAGATAAATTCACACTTGTATCTGTGAAAGCTATTAATATTTTTACTCTTACTTGATTTTACTTATATTTTCTTTGTTTTCTCTTTCTTAAACATTTTTCTATTTCCATCCTACATCTTGCCTAGAATTAGACATTTTTAGTTTTAAGTGTTGATTTTGTTGCATTTTTTTTAACCTTTTGTTGTGTTTCAGGTCCTTCAAGTCTGTTATCTTTAAAAAATTGCATCCTACAGCTGCCACTTGATTTCAAGAAACATAATCTCAAAGGTAGTGAGGGATATAGGTGCACAGAAATGAACTGAGAAGCAGGAGAAATAAAATGTTACGTTATGAAGAAAACTGATTTTAAAATGTGTGTTGGAGTATTAAGATCTTAATGAGCTAACAAATCATGCCTGGATAATAGACTTTATTATTCACTTTAACTGATCAGCTGAATATTGTCTGTTCCAAATTACTATATGAGTACTGATGGAAAGTGAAGTTAAAAGCAAGTTTTGTTTGTGTATATATATTGATTTTTTTTTCTTCAAAACACTGCTATTCTTTTGTAATCCCAAGATGTGTTCATTTGGAATAAAATAGCTGTTAACCACCGCAGGTCTATAACAAAATTGTTGATACCAAAGGATGCTTTTCAATGATAGCTTTACCTGCTGGGCATAGATTCAATATTGATGCCAGCGTCCTTTGGTGACACATTTGAAAGAAAAGTTTACTTCTGTAAAAATGAATTGTTTCATGTTTAAAAAATGGACCTCATTGTTGCTGATCAAAATGAGGTGACATAAGAAACTGCATATTAGAGATGGAATACCATCAGTCATGATTAAACCAGTCACATAATCAGATCTTTAAAAATATGGATGTAGCTCTCATCTGTTCCTCAGCCTAATTACTAACCTGCATTATCCTCTTTTTTGCAAGCCTGGCTAAGATGAATTTCCTTCTATTTGCTGAAATAAGAGTGAGCCTACATGAAGATGCCCTGGCTTTGTTGATATGCTAGGGTTTTTTTGAAGTTGCTGTCAGTTGAATGTATGTCTTTATCTCTCAATCACTCTAGGGTACATTTGCAAATCCTATGTAATGAATGATCCTGTTGATTTCAGCATGCAGGAATTTACCTATTAGTGTTCTATCCTTTTCTGACAATAGCCATGTCTTAGTACCATTAACACATGAAGTGAATAGAATGATTAGTAAAGAGCCAGGCTAGACAATAAACAAAGATTTCTGGGTTTCATGGTTCGCATCTTGTTGGGAGTGTTTGCTAGCAATCTGCTTCATCTGCATTTAGCTCAGCTGGCTCTGCATAGCAACAGACTCATAGCACCCTTTGAAGAATTTCCCTTGAGAAATTTATAAGTTAAAAGTATAGTTTTAAACAGCTAAATGTGTTTGTCATTCATTTAGGGCCTCTTAAGTTAATGTAGGTGAAATTTTCTTTCTGATTTAAAGGTGCAAGGAAAATGAAAGGAAAAAAAGTAATATTTCCTTGACAGGTTAATAAAGACATAATTTTTTTTAAAATATTCAGATGTTGTTAAAGTTTAGAAAAAAATCTGTAGGGTCAGTTTGGCAAAACTGCTATTAATTGTGTTGTTAAATTATTCCTCTTTATGCTCTATAATATGTCCTGCCAGACAGATATACATATGATCAATTTGCATTTGTTGCATTTCTCAAACAGAATCAGATAGATACACAAATGACTTTTAACTGAAAGCAGATGTGATAACCTCTTGAAAAAGTGGTCTTAGATATTTAGATATTTAAATACCTTGTAGTTTCTCTTGTACTTAGTGACTTTTATTTCATGTTTTCAATGGTGGTTTAACCAGTTCCCTGGGCAAGCTGCTCCAAACTTAACAATCCCTTTGGTAAAGAAATTTTTCTTCATAACCTTATCTGACAAAACTTGAGGCCATCTACTCTTGTTCTATGACTTGTTATTTGGGAGAAGCAACTGAATCCGAACTCACTACAACCTCCTTTGAAATAGTTGTAGAGAATTATAAGATCCCCCCTCAGCCTTCTCTTCTCCAGCCCAAACACCCCCAGCTCCCTCTGCCACTCTTCATCAGATTTGCATTCCAGACTCTTCACCAGTTTCATTGCTTTTCTTTGGAGGCACTTCAGCACCTCAGTGTCTTTCTTGTAGTGGGGGGCTTCTCAGCCTTTTGTCTAAAATCAAGTATTGTCTAGTGTAATATGTATGTTTGTGCATGCATATAATCAGGTTCCTAAAATCCTGCTAATTTTGGGAAAGAGTCAAAATGCTGTAAAGCAAGCAATGTCTATGTGGTGTTGAAGTAGGTCTTCACAGAAAATGTATGCAGTGAAGTGCAGAGAGATTTAAAGCTGATGAAGGCTCTCATCAAATACACCGAATTCAGAACTTAAAACAGGCTCTGATATTTGGAGCTTACTGGGAGATGTTTAGGTTGTGGCTTGCTTTCCTTGAAAATCAAGCACTTTTTTTCTTAGTGGGTCATTTTAGCTGAAAGTTTTCTAAGATTGACCATCATATGTTCATCTTCTTTTTTCATGCTGTGTAGTTTCCCTATAAGACTTCTATTTATCTGTTTTAGAAAGATATATTTGTTTTTCAAGAGTGAATTTGATGAACTGTTTCATTAGCTTTTCCTTCTGTTGCTTTAAAAATAGAAATCATACATTCAGGCATTTTGTGAAGGAATCCATCAGAATTTCTGAAAGTCAGAAATTAGAGAAAGTAGTCAGAATATGACTGTGGTTGCAAACTCCGCAAACATTTCAAAGTGTAATGTTATAAGAACAAAAAGAAGGATAAGAATTAGCTTTATTTTCTCTGCTGCGACTTTAAGGATACGATTATGCCCTTTTTATTTAAAATAAAAAAATACTGCCTTAATCAAAACAAATACATACAGTTCACAATTTTAATAATTGTATTATGAATAGCTTGTAGCTGGAATTCTGTGGTAGACCAAATCTGCAATATCTCTTGTACTCTTTGTGAATTCAACTGCCACAAAAGTTACTTAACGAGTCTCTTGCTCCAAGGCAAAATCTGTTCATAACACTTAAAACACTGGCAAACACATCAAGGAAAAATAATTTAAACATTTTTATCATATTTTAGTCTTGTAGATCTTATTTACAAGTGAAGATTGAATATTCTGTTTTCATTTTGATATAAAATGCACTCATCTAAGTAAGCTCTCCTGTAAATTTGCATATCTGTTCCCCTCCATAATTTGCAGAGACTGATTTCTAATATGGCTGTTCTTTTCTTCTTTCAGTAAACTGTAATTTTGATTAATCGGTTAGAGAATGTGGAATTCAAATAAACAAGTGTTGAACTATTTTAAATATTTTTTGCATGTGGCCTGTACTGATTACATCTCTTTTGATTTTGAGTTACAAATGTACCTCTCCAAAGCAAATTCTCAAAAGTGGTACCTCAATCTATATCATTGACCATTTAATTCTTACTGCAAAATGGTTGTAAAAGTGGCCTAAGATCTCTACCCAGGAGATTAATAAATAGAAAATAGTTGCTTTTCACATCAAACTGAGAACTCTTCTCGGACCACAAATATCAAGGCAAAGCATGACTTCTTACCCTACTGTTATGTGATTATCTTTTCAGGATGAAGTGATATGATATTCTTTGATGCCCTGATACCAACACAAAAGTGGTGTCACGAATGAAAAGTAGTAGTTTTAATCAATATGTAGTAATATTTCTTGCCTGAATGTATATAGAATCATATTTTGCTGGGGTCTATATTTCTAACTGAGGTCAGCATATTCTGGCACTAGGAAAACATGATGATATGCTAGCTCATACAGAAGAAGTAGTCAATACAGGATAGCCTGTAACCTAGAGTTCTTCATTTGTTGCATTTTAGTATTGCCAAAAGTGTACTGTAAATAGGATATTTTTATTGTGCTCACAAGGCATATTGCAAGCTGTGGAAAGAATGATCTTTTTCTTCATTGGAAGACTTAGCAGATTTTTTTTTATGCTATGTCTTTCACTGCTGCTAGAGCAGCAGAGCAAAAGGACATAGCTGGAGGAGAAGATATATGCCAATATGTCTCTGCAATGTGATGCCCCTCAGAAATGTCACCTTGCCTGAGCAGCCACAAATAAAAACTAGAAGCCTATTGCTTCTTCCTAACTCATGGATAAAATCTTGAAAGTCTCTTACTCTTGAGCACCCTACAGACTCAGAAAGGATAAGGCATTTGAAAAATAACCCTTGAAAGTACTTTTAATGTCATGACATCTGAGATAATCACACAACTTCCATGACCTTGACTCTTAGGAGATTGAAAATGCCCAGATGGGGGTATATAGTCATGTAAAAGAAAAAGTAATTTCCTGGAATGTAAGAAACACAATGTTTTAGATCATCAGGCTCTAAGTGTATGACACAGCACAACTTAGGAGTAGACAAGTAAATTGACAGCACAGATTTCTGGACAGTTTCTAGTGCTGGTTCAGATCGATTGCCGTGGCTGGAGCAGCACAAAGGATGGACACTGATTAAGACACTGATCAAAATAAATGCTGTTATGTGGCCTCACTCAGGTGTGTTCAAGAGGGTAGAGGCTTCACTCCCTTAATTGACTATGTTGGTCAAAGATGCTGTTGTAGGCCCTTAATGCATTTGTTCTGAGTGAAATCTGCCAAGGTATGTGCAAGGCATGGCATATACAAGGCCACATTCAGGAACCAGGCTGACAGTGGGGATGAGAGGAGGGAAGCATGTAGTGCAGATGAAAAGGCAGTGACAGCTTGAGGTAAACAACAGGAAGGAAAAAGAGTGGGATGTGAATAATTTGTAGAGGTCTAGAGATTCCAGACATCTGCAAGGACACAAAAGTTTGGCATGTTAAGAAATGCCTATTGTAATTCTTGTAATGATACTACTCTATGTTAGCTGATGTGCAATGTGCTATCATTTCAGATGTCTGCAAAGGAGAATAGTACAATTGGTTCTGTAAAGAAGCCTCATTTAATTTTATAATTAAGCACATTTTACAAAAGTGACAATTACTAGCACCATATGGTTTTTATTTAATGACAAACTAGATCTCAGAATGTAATATCTTGAGGGTTAGTTTTGGTTTAAATCTATTTTTTTTAAGCACTGATTTCCATTAGGAATAGATGAATAAAAAATGCAACTGTGAAATACTAAAAATAATGTGTAACAATGAAGGATATGAGAGCTTTGCTATTTCCAAGCATTTAAACTGAAATGCTTTAAAACTGGGATGCCATTGGCAAAATCTGTGGATCTCCTGCCTCAGTACTAAGAAATTAGATTGTAGCAAAATAATTTTAGGTAAGAAAATCCTACTATGTCTCATCATGGGTATTCTTTGTTTTCAGTTTTGTCATGGATCTTATATTCATTGGGGGTTTTATTTATTTTCTATGAATAAACACTGAATAGCTATATTTATGTATCCTCAAAAACCACTGTAAATTAGCATAGTACCACTGAAGCTGAGCAGGGCTGTAACACCTGAGGTTAGCTAGCCTTCTCTCTGCAAAAGAACTGTCAGCGTGGGACAGGGACTTCATCTTGATGAGAGTGGCATAACGTTTTGGGATGTGAGCCAGAAGACAGCCAGTGTAAAACTCAGCCTGTGCAATGCATTATACTCCCTCCATATCCCCTCTGCTCTTTTCCTTCTGTAGCTGAAAAAGGACCACTGTCCACAGCCCCACTGCAACTGGGAAAATAGATCTCTTTAAAGATTTAACCTCTTGTTTTCTGCGTGTTGGTTTCTGTTCATTTAGATAAATAAATAAAAGCTCCCATTAGTGCTGTGTAACCAGCCTGCAATCAGGAACACAAAAGGAAAATACTGACTGGCACTTGAACTACATGTTACTTTGTTCTTTTACAAGGCAGCATGGCAGTCCCTGCTCTGATAATAAATAAAGAAGTGTATTGAATCTTTATCTAAAAACTGTACAAGAACTAGCTGTGTACCTATTTCTGTGTTCTGGGTACCTGAATGGTGAAAAACCTATTGATAGCAAAATAGATCACAGAGGTTTAAAAGATAAAAAGATAGGCCAAGTGGTAGGCAAAGCTTTAGATTTACAGCTGTCTTTGAAGACCTGACTGAAATCATAATGATAAAGGACTTTTGCTTAGCATGCCTGCTATGATTTTGTGAGATATCAAGTATCTTAGGCGGTGTCCATACCTGTGTGCTGAACTCCTGGCATCATATTCCTGTCCTGGTTTCTATCCACTTGCCAACAGTGCAGGTATTTTGTTTTACAGAGCAGTATAAGAAAGGATGATACCTGTTCTTTTTCTAGATGTTGAAATCAAGAAACACCAGCAGTTTCAACTCAGTTTATTTAAAAATAATAATACTGAATTTGAAACCCAAGTGAGATTGAAATAAATGTTTAAATAAGACAGTATCAAAGTTGATTGTCATTCCATATGTTAGAAAGTAAAGGTAAGGTGGTTTGTCAAGTAGTTGCAATTTGCTGTTTTTACTATTTGGTTCATTTACTTTTTTATTTAAAAGTGCACTGCAGCCCATGGCTGCCATTTCTGCTGCACGAACACACAGTGCTGCTTGTGTTTCAGTACAGGCCAGCTGAACAAAGCATCCAGTTAAGATCAACAATGAGATTAGGTCTTATTTAGAAAACATCATAAAAACCAGCCAAATAAGCCAAATAGACAAAAATGATGTGAGCAAAAAACCCTGACCTGAACTCTCAGTGATCTTTCCAGCAAGATAAGAGAATCAATTAATTAGCCTAACCTTTGGGTGGAATTGCAAACATTTACCTGCATAAAACTGCATGGCTCTTGGAAAAAATTGACTCCTTAGTGAGGGCTGGGATGTTTCTGAAAGAGGCATCCTTCGTATATTTTCTTGAATCTGTAGACACATCAGCTGTAATGCTTTGCTGATTTCCTATCACAGGCTTACTTTATGATAGTGGCACCTGAAAAATAGGATTCTGAATTGCATCATACAAAGTAAGATTTCCTTACTCTTGGCCATTTTGCTGTAGCAGATGTTAGAGAAATTACAATGCAACAAAATTACAGTTGTTCTTCTGTTCTGCCTGAATTTGATATTGACTTTTTATAACTCTGTCCCCAGATGCTCAATGAATGGGTGATTTTTAAAGTCAGTAGAGTTTCTCTCTGGCTCTTAAAGCTAATGTATGTCTGTTTTAATGTGCATGAGCTAGCTTATAGCTCTCTTGCCTCCAGCCTTCTGTAGCTAACATTAGGTCATCAGCAAGAGGGGTGAGTATGAGAAAATTACTTTTGAGATCCCTACAGTTATGAATTCTATCCCATTTGATAAACAGAGCCTAGATTACAGGTCTGAGGGACGTGTATTTTAGCCTGTTTTTCCCCAAGCATATACCTTAACATAGATGAATTAGGGCATGAGATTTTGGAGCCCCACAGCTACCACATTTCCACTGGAAATCCTCCTCCAAATTAATAGATTGGAGAAAGGAGAAAAAAGAAAAAGGAAAGAAAAAAGAGAACAAGACGAAATGCTTGATTTTCTATTGGTGACTTGTCCTTCAAGAATGAAATTATCTCATCAGGACATGAGTAAGGAAGAAATAAGATTTCAGATATTGTAGAGATATGAGTTTGTTTAAGCATGTAATGTAACTTGGTGCAGACAAAATAAGTTTCCCACAGAATACAGAGGAAGGAAAGTAAGTTTAAGATTATAAGAAAGTAAAACCTGACTACAGCAAAGGACCATTCAACTGAGTATGCTGTTTCCAGTAGTTGCTGTATATGAACACTTAGGTAAGAGTACAAACTGTAAAATATACGATTCTTCTTCTGGTCGCTTTCCCTGCCTCAGGACTGAGCTAGATGCATTTAGCAAATTTAAATAGATTTCTTTTCCATTAGGTTTTCCAGTCTTCCCCAGAGTCCATGTAAAATTTAGAATCTTTTATGTCCTCTAGCAAGGAGTTCAACAAGGCTGTTATTCCTTATTTTAGGTGCCATCCTTTAGCATTTGCTTTCACTTTGGCTCTTGTCATCTCTTTTCTAAATGGAAAAGTCCTTGTTTACTTAGTTATTCTATGCTTGAAAGCATTCTACTCCTGTAATCATCTTCACTTTCCTTATCTGATCTTTTGTTATTTTTTTAGGGGGGCAAGAGCTGCTCATAGTGTTGAAGATAGGGACAGACACAAATTTAGATGCTAACTTATGACTCCAAGTTGGTGTGAGCATATTTTAAAATGCTTACCTTTTTCTGCAGCTGTACCCATTCTGTTTTGTACTCTGATTCTCTTTTGTACTCTGATTCTCAGAGAGAGATTTTGAAGTTTGCATTTGAAGCACAGAAATGTTATAAATAAATTATGATCATATTACTGAGTGTTTACAAGTCATAGCAAAAATCTTCAGACACTGCTCTACAAAGCAAAGCTTCTGTTTACAAAGAAGAGTCCAAATAAACACTCCAATAAAATTTTGTCGACATCAAGTTTACTTTTTTCTTAGAATCAAAACTTGCTACTAGTTTTAAACTTTGTCACAGAGAAGAATAGGTGAATTTTCAAGACAAAATAGGGAATGAATAGCTTGTAAACTGATAAAAATACTAGCAGAGCAGCAGCAGCTTCTCTGTTCTGACCATTAATGCAGCTGGGCTTCAAAGTCAGCTGTGTACTTCTGAAATTTTTGCACTGCTTTTCAATCTGCACAAGATGTTGCTAAATCTGAAAGTAGATTCACCTGTGGATTTTGTATGGCATTGGACAAAGCAAAGAGATAAAAAAAGGGTATGAGAAGATCTAATTAACTCTTTAAATATTCAAGAGCTCTTACCTAGCTTCAGGAATATGAGAAATGCTGTGTACTGCAGAGGCTTGCACTCCCTGTCTCTGTTTCTCTCTTTATAGAAAGGTTTCTCACACATATGTAGGCAAAATATACTTGATGTTAAGATTCTTTGTCTATGCAAACATGAATATGCTTTGAGAAGGAACATTTTCTGCTTAGAATGCTGTTCGGAAGCTCATAGTGTTGTTTTCTTGGTCATCATCTGGTGTAATCATCCTATATTAAGAAGAAAATAAATCAGTGAAGTTTCTGAACACATAACTGTGTGTCTGTCAGTAGAAAGGAGGAGATTATATGAAGGAGAGGATATGATCCTTAAAGATTGCTTTATCGCTCAGTAGACTTTGGTGGACACCTGAAAAGATTCACTTTTTAGTTACCTATGTACAGCCTTTCCTCAGTTGTTTGGCTTAGATGTTTAAGTCCCATTTCCAAATGAAGTGGTTCAGTGGATACACTTGATTCTGTTAAATAGTCCACATTCCCTGGCAGTGTACAGATAAGTCACGTGTACTCGTAGTGTATAATGAGAACGACAGGAAGGCAGGGGATGCAGAAGCCTCTGGCCTGTATAATGTCATTAAAGACAGATCCTTGAATAATGTGAGTTATTTGCATTGGCTTGAAGTTCTTGGCTGTCTGATATACAGATGACAAGACATCAATAAATAAGACCTTCTGTTTTTGAATCACGTCAAACCCCTGTATCGCAAACTAACTAAACTCTTTAGATCGCAAGAAGGATGCACAGTTGCCAAATTTATAAATCGTCCATCCATGTGGTTACAGCAGCCTATATGCATTTGGCAACCCTCAGCCTTAAAAGAGCCTATTGGATTCAAAAAAGCTGAAGGATCTGTCTGTGACATGGCTGTCAAAGTGGTGTCGTGGCTAGGGTTCATACTCTGACTGATCATCACATAAGCATTCTCACCCCATCTGAGTTGTTAACATAGCAAACACATTTCATTCACTGTTGCTGTACCGATGGTTTTGACCACAGTGACAAATCACATCTGCTGCTTAACTGCATGTGTGAAGATAGAGCCAAGTTCCAGCTCAACAGGGAATGATAGACTGTTTCAAGTCTCTGCACATCATTTTTCAGATTGCACACAGTGATAAAGAGGATCCTAACTTCTTCAGTGTAAGGGACAAAGCAGCAAAGAAATTGCTAATTATAGAAGGCAGAACTTTGCTGCTGCTAGCAGGATTGGGGAAGTCTTCAGTCAGGGCAGAGGGAAAATGCTGAAAAATGCAGCAGCAAACATGGGATCAGAAGAAAGAGGTAGGAAAGGGTATTACTTGGGTAGTAGTCTCTTGGAAAACTCCATAAATATGTGTCTCTTGTTCCACCACTCAAGCTGGGAGTTAAAGATGCCAGATTTCTATTGTGAAATTGCAATGAATGGAAGATATATGCATATATCAGAAAATGGTATATATATATTCTCAATATGGACCTTCCAGCATGAAAGTCCAGGATAAAATTCATTACCATAAGTATCTCTTTCAAAATATATTAGAAAGTCTATTTTCAGAGTGCAAAACAGCAATAAAAAGCCATTTCCCCAGCAATTTCCCCTGTTTTTTATTGAGGGTAGGAATGTATGGTTTTGTCTGTTTGGGATATTGAAGGAACAGCTCATGTCTCCAGAGGTGATTGAAGCATTGGAAATTATTTTGAAGTAATGAGCTTGGAAGAAAAGGATGGAGAGAGAGTCTGTCATAGCTGAAGGTCTTATAGAAGGAGGGAAAGATGCTGAGAGTTGAAGAAAAAATGAGACTACCAGAAAAAGCAAGGGCAGCATCCTGTCTGACCTTTCCTTCATGATCAGTGGGACATCTTCTCAGAGTGCTGTATTCTCCTTTTTATTTTTTTAGATCTCCCTCCACCATGCAGTGCCCTCTTGCCTCCCCTGCTGTTCTCTGTAGCAATTTATTGTCCCAGGGAGAGAACCAAAGAACAGCAGGCAGACACTGTTTGGTGCATTGTGGGATCCAGTGTCATGCACACTGAAGTAAGTGTAAAGAGCATCATGGGTTCTTCTGGATGTGTCTTACATACTTTGATCTTTGTAATTCTCAGCATCTTGTTTATAAAAGTACTGGTTTTAACCCAGGTTATTCTTGTTATACTTTAATTATAAGCTCTTTAAAAATACAGCTAATACTAGCTAATTTTCATTGGCAATGCTAGATGGTACAATAACAATTTGATGTGGCCTGCTAATGTTCAATTACAGTAATTTGTTTAGTGAGCTGAAATGCAGCATTAGGAAAAAAGTATATTATTGTGGTTTTTCTTTATGCTAATGTTTGCGAAATGTCAACAGCAATCTTATATTTGAGGACTGCTTTCTTCAGTCTTCTGTATTGTCTTATGGTTCATTTTGTGACCGTCCCTATCGTATTAATTTCAGAAAATTAAAATTCTTAAGAAGTTCCATGCACTATTTTTAGTTCTGAAATTGTTGTCATTCTAAATTGGGTAAAAAAAAAAAGTAATATCTTGCTCAGGGCCAAATTATATTATTATATATTTTTTAACTTTTCTAGGGTCAATGTAGCCTAGAAGTTAACCTTCCCTTGCTTAAAAGAAGCCAATGATTACTTACAATACTGAAGCATGGCCCTTTATCTGATTTCAGTGTGATGATCAGAACAACTAGTTGCATCACTCCTTCATGTACTGATTGGTGGTTGAAACAAGATTTAACAAAAATTAACTGCAGAAATGATCCTCTTGCAAAATGTATTTAACTATACTTGAATATGCAAGTGCATGATCACTTTCTAACTTAACTGATATTGCAAAGATAGAGTTAAATTTTGGAGTTGCTGTTAAAAGCCCTTCTGGAAAATATGAACCTAAGTAAGTAAAGAAAACAAAGATTATTAAGGTAGCATTCCTAATTTCTGACCTGAAGATCTTTAAGCAAAGTCTGGGTAAACAGCACACATTATGTACAGAGAGCCAATCTCAGCAGTGAGATTTAAATAACTGAGTAACTAATTCAGTGTTTCTCAACTGACAATGTTTTTTGTTTCAAATGTATCTCTTCTCCCATTTACAAGGTCAAAAGTGACTAAACGGTTGCCACCACCCTGTGATAAATTTGTGTGAAAGGCATCAATTTTCAGTGTCTGAGGGTCATGCCTCTTGACTTGACCCAAAGACCTAGTGTTAAATGATTTTTATCTGCTTTCTTCCTAGGAACATGAATTCAACTAGCAGAGGAGTTTGGATCTGTCTGGCTCTATGTGCAACACCAGGATGACTTGGATAGGAGGCAAAAACACAGCTGGGAAAGCTTTTGTATATGTTCTTAAGAGAGAAAATAATTGTTTGCTTATCTGCTGTGTTTAGTTGAGTTGGAATTATAATTGTTCAAGTTTTCATTCCCAACTGCTTTTGTAATTGGAACAGTGTTTGCAGTGTGTTAAGTCTTCCTGGGCTTCACTGTGTGCATTAAATCTAGCTTTATGAAGGATTTCCATTTTGTATTTTCTCATAATATTTTTTTTATAAGAAACAAAAATCTCCCCAAATAAGCCCATCAGGCAAGGCTATGGACTTTTAAAAGGAAAGGATAGCTGTTATAAGGATTTGTAACTTGAGTGTGGCATGGTTGGCAAGAAAAGTCAGAAAACTACTGATCCTCTCAAAGGGTAACTAATGTTTTAATAGTAGATGGTATGCAGAAAATAACTGATATAAAAGTTTACAGGATGATTTTAGTCCCCAGTGAAAAGCATAGAAGAAAAAAAGGAAAAAGAAAGAAGCCAAAAGTATTAGAAGAGCTTTAAAGATAGAAGAATGTACATGAGGGAAAAGAGGTTCAATTTATGCCACTGTTTTAATAGACGTAGAGGATTTCACTTGACTTGTGACCTTTCGACACAAGCCAAGATTTTTGTAGAGGCTTTCTATTTTGGATAATAAACGTATGTTAGACAAGTCAATGCCTCTTATATCTGGATACAAATACCAATTTTATGGTGGAAAATGTAGGGGCTTATGTATAGTAGTGGTTGTTGATATCAATGTTTAAAAATAAATGGATTAGTTCTGAAAATTATGGTGAATGCTGTTCTGGGAATATACTGGGAAGTCATGAACTGGGGGATGTGGAATGGATCTACATGTGGAACAAACTGAAATGTGACTTTAAATTTTTTAGCTGGATTCTTCTATCTCCTTTCCTATCTATCTATACAAACATAAGAACATACAGTATTAAAGAAAGAGGGAGAGTCCAGTGTTTAAAGAAAACCCCTCATGGCCGTAAACTAACCTCTAGCATTGGAAAAATAGGAAGAAATATTACTTGAGGAAAAGCTATTCTGTAAGAATAAGACATAGTGCTGCATTTTTTGCTGAAGCTGTTACTGCCTGTGACTGCTGAAGAAACTGCACTAGATGAGAACACTTATGGGTTTCATCTTTGCTGCAGTGTTTTGGTTGATTTTTAAATTTTTTGAGATATTTTTTATTTCACATTTTTGATATTTCCCACATTTAATTTCTATCTAACCAAAGCATGAGCCTTGAAAGTTGCATTTGCTAAGACATTATTTCCTTTCTAACAAATAGAAAAATATATCATCTATCACTGATATTCACAGAACATTAACTAAGTTTTAGTTTATCCAAATTTATGCTGAGATGCGAGTCATTTTTAAACCCTGTACTAGTCAATCAAGTATACCTTAAAATTGAGATCATCTATTTTGCAGATTTTTCTTGGTGTTATTTGTCAGAAGTTTTAAAGTCACTTGAAAATTTGTACACCATGGTAAGCCTGGTTACACCATGGTTATCAATTGCCATTTTTTCTATTTCTGTGCCTTTTTTTCCCTCTACAGTCATTCTCTCCTGTTTCTATACATACTTCCTTCTTCTTGATATGATTCATGATGACTATTTTTAAAACATATGGTGATCATCGTGCGTCATGAAGATGAAATCCTTTACCCACATCTGAGATTATGAAATGTTTTGAGAAAAGCTCCTATTCTTTCTCTCTATCAGAAAATGTTACGTATCACTTCCACAAACACACCTCCTCACATCCCAATGCTTCTAGGACCTTTGGAGCCAAATTGCTGTGCAGATTTACACCAACTGTAAAATAATTTCTTTTTAATGTAAAATATATTAATCTATTGATAAGAAGATCCAAAAAATGGATCTTACCCATTTTTCCCCCTAAAGTCAAACTGAGTGTATCTTACGTCGTATGTTTCCAGCAACTTATTTTGAACCTATGTATGCTTTCCAAGGACTATTATTTATAAACTGTTTTCTTACTTTGCTACTTTTTGTAGTGGATCAGGGTGTAGAAATATTGAGGATGTATAGGAAATTGGGCTGGCTACTTGCTGGCTGGGGAGAAATTCATATTAGCTACTGTCTACTTCATCTCCTCTTATTGTTTGCAGTGGAAATTAACTTTCCAATACCTATAGTGCCATGGAAAACATAATCTACTTTTTTAATAGCTTGTAGATCAAATAGCTCAACTCTGGGAAATGGGTTCCAATAAAAGCTCCATTTTGTTATGCTGGGCAGCAAATCCATATTATAGAAGCTATCTTCATTATTCATTGATATTTTCCTAACTTAAAGTTTCCTTCAAGTAGTGTTAACATTTGATGATGGAAAATGAAGGCCAATAAGCTGTATAGAGTACGTGCTTTGTAAAATGAATTGGCCTCTTGGGAATAGGAGAGCTACAACTTCAGTGATAACAATTATGTTTTTATGGCCCAAGACAGAAATAAAATGTTGAAATGGGAAATTAATGCAAAAGCTTAGTAGGAAAATTATCAAAAGCTTAAAATCAGAGCATGTAAAAATCATTGTAATACATCAAAGAATCTGTTTATGAATGATCAGTTACAGAGAAGCTGAAATGTATAAATAAGGTTATACTTTCTCATTCTCCTAACATCAAATACTGGCTAAAAAATCTTTTTAATAAAAATGTGCATTATGTAGGTTTTACTTCCTTTTTTCTCAGGTTCAATTTTCCTTGTTGCTTAAGGTAATAATTGAACAATGAACAATTCATGAGTCAAAGACTACTTCAGTTTCTAGTTTAATGATGGATAGACAATGATGAAGACATATTATTTGGACACTGCAAGCTTCAGAGTAATTTGTGCTATATTAGATGTGATACCTCTGTTGTTAGTCTGCAGAAGTTGTCTAAGCAAGAAAACAAAAATCAGCATAAGATGAGAGTGGGTTCCTAAAAATCCTTAAAGAACATCTGCAAATCTGTACTGTGGTAATGCTCCAAAATTTAAATAACCCTCTTCTGGTCAGTGCTGGCTAGTGTAGTGTCACTTTGCTCTTTTTTTTTTTTTTTTAAATTTATTATTCTGTTGTTAATTTGAATTACAAATGAGTCTATGATGACTGGCAACAGTTAGCAGTTGTGTGTAGTGTACAGGGATGCAATATGCTTCATAACCTTTATTAAGAAAGACTTCCATAAAATCCAAAACTGCATTAAAAATTCCCAGTTAACTCACTGCCCATAGGAATTAAGTTAATCCTTTTTTGATTTATTTAATCTGATTAAACTTTTCATGCTCTAGTATCTGCATGCATATTTCCATGTGCAGAGTGTGTATATGCCATGTGAAGGATAGAAAACCCACTTTTAAGCAATTTTAAGCTTCCAGTTACTGAGAGGCAAACCTTTGGTTTCCATAAATGCATAGCAGGTGCCATTCACTTGTGTATATCTGACTTTATAGATGTGCTGGAAAGACTCTCGTGTATTAGAATGGACAGAAAAATATTAATTTTTGTGTCAGAAAGCTCCCATCTCAACTTAGGGTGACTACTGTGTTTTGTATGAGCACATTAAATCAAATAAGCATATAAACAATGTCTCATCCTACTTAAAATGTTTAAAAGTGTGAATGATAGCATTAAAAGATGTGTCTTCTCAAGGTCTGGCAGAATGTTTGTGTCAAAGTGAGAAGCTGAAGACAGACATATCAATAGCTCCTTACACTTCAGCATTGCAACAGCATATGAATAGTAAAGAAACATTTTTCAAGGAAAGCAAGTTCCTACAAAATTTTAAGGTTATCAAAAAGGCACAGAGATTTTAGGCTTTCTGGACAGTGCCTGGGGAAAGATTAGCACTTTCAAACAAGATCCACTTGAGTCAGCAAAATGAGTAAGGAACTGCCAGGAGCCAATTCTTTCTTATTGTCCATTTAGACACATAATAGGTGATGGGAAGTGTTTAGATGGGGAACTCATTTTAAAACTCAAATCTTAGAACTTCACAGGAGCTCTCTTGAAATCCCCAATTTAAGACGTTTCTTCATTAATAGATATCTATGTAGACTCTCTAAAAAGCTGACAGTTTTCAAAAAATTTGAGGTGGTTTCTTTGGTTTCTATTCAGACTGCTGTCTCTAATTCACACTTGCAGGCTAGGAGTGATTCTGTTCACAATACAAAGTGACTAAATTATGCTCAAATCCCTTCAGACACATGGGGGTCAGGGAAATTTAGGGTTTACTTGTAGTGCTTAAAGTGTCCCCTTTCTCTTCTTAAAGGAAAGATATAAGAGTAAGTTAAAGTCACATACGCCTGTCTTTAGTAATTTTTCTGTCTCTTATGCAGTCCTGAACACTGATTGCTTGAGAGTTTTTTACCAGTAGGGAAGCTGTGGGTAGTTTAGGGAGTTGATGTAAGAGATTTATCTTTAATATTGTTAGCTGACAACTCTGTTTATTTGAGAGAATAAAGAAACATGATGTCAATTTTGCAGTAAAACAGGAACTGCTGCTGAAAATTGCCAGTTGAGCAGTGGTCAGCCCAGTATGCCAGAAGGCAATTCTTGATTTTTCAACAGCCAGATTAATGTTAGTTTTGTAAGAAATTTTTCGTTTATATAATTTCTTATTTTGCATGTAGTTCACAGAAAAAAAAAAAGAAAAAAGAAAAGAGCTATAAAAAGATACAGTAGAATATCTGATCAATAGGTGGAAAATAGTAACCCCCAACATCGATATATTCAGCCTTATGTATTTAATAGGAAGCCGTTACTATTGATTTATCTTTTTTTAATTCACCATCCATTAAAATGGTTTGCCTTTGTTTAATGCTTTTCTTTTGTCAATATGTTTCAGTAATCTCCTTCTATCTGATCTGTACAATAGTTCGCGCTAACACAGATCAAAGTGTATCAGGTGTTCCACAGTGCATAGTTTAATGAAATGTGACTTACTTAATTTTTAGCAATTTAATCATCCAGCAAAGTGTCATCCAAGGGTGCTTGTGTCAGACATTCAGGTGGAACACTGAGCACATCTGAATGAGATCTGTGAAAGAACGGTTGGGGCCACGCTCCCTCATGTGGAACGTGAAGGGCTGGCTCATGCAGCCACACGTACACCAGGCCACTGAGGTGGAATGAACATATCTGATTTTGAGATGTGTGGTCATTTAAAGCTTTTGTCTCCTACCTAAAGGCTAAGTGATAGAAATCCATTACATTTCATGGGGCCAGCTCCAACATCATCCCTTGTTCTGAAAAGTGCCCAATGTTATCATAGTCACTCTGATTATCTCCTGTGGCTTTAAGAGGAAAGTGTGAGAGCAGATATTTTTTTTGTTCTTCTCTTGTTGTGTTAAACCATGAGGCAAAATCTCTAGCACTAATTATTTATCTCTGTGGAAGTTATGCTGGCCTTGTACTAATGCTGTCTGCCAGCCTTCCCATAGAGCAGCGGTGGAGGGCTGAGTCTGTTATTTAAGGGATGAGAGGAGATATATTTCTTTTTGTCTTGCTTTATTTTGTCTTTGATGGATTTATTTTGCTATGCATTTGCTACACTAGTTCAGGAGCCCTCAAGAAACGATACTATTCTTCACTTCAAGTCACTCCTTGAACACAGAAGTTGTCTTTGTTGTGACAGTGTGGGTTTGCTCTTGCTTGTGTGCGTACTGTTAATCAACAGGCTGTTCATTTCTGTTGGCTTCACAACCAGCCTAATCAGTTCATTATTGAGCTTAACTAAAGTGCTCTCTTCCACTCTGCAAGAAAAATACTTCTGAAGGAAGCAGATGGGCACTTGACTGCCTTTGCTCTCAATGTGTACTGTGTGCTGCACTTTAGATGGATGGCTGGCAGTGATCCCAGCCTCTTCCCTTCCTGAGATCCTGTATTGCTGCATTTCATGTTCATGGCTACTGAGGTTTTACATGTTCATTAAATAATGCAAGACTGAGGATGACACATATATGCATGCAGACACAGAACCTTAAACCAAAAAGGGTTCTTACAGCAGTTTAACTTTTAATACTATTGAGCAAATGGAGACTGAAAGCAAAACACTTACTGGAGAATAAAGTAAGAGTAAATTGAATATTTTTATTAGTTTTTCTCTGCTTTCTAGGTCAGCATCTCATACAGAAGACTAAATCATTATGACAGGTAAATGCATTTTGCTGTCTAATTGTTTGAAATAGCATGATAACAGCCATATTGCTACAATAAACTTGCTTTGATGATTGAACTAAATATATTTTTATCACTTCAATATTAGCCTCTACAAATATTCCCTCCCTCATCCCACAGAATTTAGGTATTCTTTCCTCACTCATTTAAAAACAAAACAAAGCAACTCTATGAATCCCTTCACACACACACATCTACCCTTGCATGAAAAATCTAAACAAAAAAATATTATCATTATTTTATAAAAAAATATAAGCAGGCCAAAAGACCAGTAATCACCACCTGTGGATTCAAGTCCAGCATTCTTACATTGTTGCTCTGGTGTTTGATTCATTAATAAGGAGTAGCTGTAAAAAAAAGTTAGTTTTATTTCATCATCAGTGAGTTACTTTTTAGACAAACAATGTTAAAAATGCTTTAGCATTGATACAGTTTACTGCTTTAGCAGTAATGCAGTTTTTGTTTATCAAGGAGATTCAATCTCAGAGTTTGCATTTTGATGAACTTGGAGGTCTTTTCCTACCTAAATGGTGCTATGATTCTATATAAGTAAATGCTGCAAACAAGAGAAAAAGATTATGTCCTCTGTCTATTGCTTCAGAATGTTTTCCATTGAAAGCTGGTTCATATCTAGTGTAAGGAAGAACTTGCAGATAAATATATTATTAAGCAGTAAAGGAGTTTGTGATGGCATAAGCTGTATCACTTAAACTGGTAATTCTTTCATTTTCACAGTAATGATTTAGGTAAAAGAGTTAAAGTAATAAAAAATAGGACTGTTAGCAAAACTGCTATGTTTTACATAGTGTAAGGTGAAAAAGCTCACTATTCTTTGTTTAGAAAGGCAAATACTTTTAGAAACATGTCAGTTTCCTAATTTTCAAGACATTAGGAAAGAATATTCTGAAAAAATTAAATTATCAGAACAATTCAGAATGAAATGTTTTATTATTTGGATAAGAATTTATAAGAATTATTTTAATATTATGCAATATAAGATAAAATGGTTTCATAGCATCATGCTTCTGTCAGATATAGAGTGTTCCCTCCATATTTTTTTTATAATGGAAAACCTTTTACTACAAGTGAGTAAGAAATACAGCAGCTGCAGGCAAATGCTTTCAGTCAAACAGAGATGTGTTGTTTTTGTGTAGTCCATCATCCTGACCTGGAAAAAGTATTTGAATGTGAATATGAATTCTTTTTCAGAGAAACTCTGATTATTGCTCTATAGATCAACTTCATCATCTTTCATCATTTAAGATCCAATCCAGAGGTCCTAGCATTCAACAGGAGTATTTATTCAGGCTTCCATCGGCTTTGGATCAGGAGGTGAAAAGGAGTTCCAAGTCTCATTATTCAGTGAGAACTAGTGGAGTTTGTTTCAAAAGTGAAGCAGATATTGATCTGCTGTGTGAAACTGTTACATGGTCCTCTAAACATTTGGACTAAGCCCCGGAATTGTTGTACAAGGTTCTGGCTTAATATGCAAGTCACATTGGCTAACCAAGTGTGAACCTAAAAATCCACTGAAATTTTATAGCCTACTAATTCTGGCTAACCTCTTTAACCTTATTTCATGCCTAGGTAATCGACAAATAACGTGTTGGTGGACTTTTTTTTTTTTCCACTCTGAAGTGGCTCTGGTGTAAACACCTTGACCACTTGATTCAAGACTTCTCCACACTGTGAGAATGTAATTTTTCAAGCCTGCAAGTGAGAAGTGGATGCTAGTCTGGGTTTTTCTTGATATAGGAAGGGGAGAGAAATGGCAGAGCTGCCTAGAAAACAAGGACCAAATTGGAGAATGATGGTTTTGGTGCTTCTGCTGCCCTGCAAAAGAGAGAAGGGGATACGGATGATAAGGGTGATGTCTCAGCTGAGTCTGCTGGCCTGAGGGGGGCTGGAAGTAGGTGCCCTGGATCGCAGCCTAACCCCTACCTCAGCCTCATCAGTGGCAGCAGCAGACCTCTTTATGTCTAAGGTTTGCTGCCAATACAGATGATGTTTGTACCATGGTTGTTTTCTCATCTGTTTTCTGAAGCAGCCACCCACTTTGTGTGTGCCTAAAGTTTACTCTGTTCTTCCAACACTAATTCCTTTCTTGTTTTGCTTTGAGAGATATTCAACATTCATTTATCTCCTTGCAAACTCAGTTGGAAAGACACATGTTTATTAAAGAATTTAAAAATACTTTCTGGGGATTGATTGTAACATTTCAACTGTTCCTCCTATACAAACACTGTAATTACACTGCTGGGTGTAGGAAAAATTAAAAAAAAATCCGTGTGGTTCAGAGATCTTGAAGTCCATCAGAGATTTCAGAGAGCTTTAGCTCCAGAAAATCTGGGAAGGTTTGCAGGAAAAATTCTCAAAACAAACATTTTACAAAGAATTAAAAACAACTTAATCCACATTAATTAGGACAGCAATATCATAAGTGCAATTAAGTAGTGGTGTTAAGGGGTGAAAGCTTCTTACCATTTTGTTCAGATTGTGTTGAATAATGATGTACTTAAATGATGTTTGTTTTTACCCAGTAAACATTTCTTCATTATACAGGATTCCATCTACGAAGCATGGAAGCTAAAAAGTACTTAACATTAAACTAACACAAAATTTGCAAAGATTGAGGTTTTCTTATACTTTTCTTATTAGAATAATTTCTAAAGAATTCATATATCTTTGAAGTAATTGGTTTTAATTTATGTTTACATTAGTGTCCATGAAAAATTTCCAGCATAGTAAAATATTTTCTATGACTTTTACTTCTCTCAGTTAATATATGATCAATTTCCAGAAAAATCTTGTATTTTCTATAGAGAGAAAATGCCTGAAGTCACAATGGGTAATCTTCCTTCATAAAAAATAATAAAATTGCCTTGAAAACAAAACCTTTGTGTAACCAGGATATTTTGGCAATTCTGATTGTTTCAGATGTTCACAATTATGATTGTAAGCAGGTGTCAGGCAGGTATAGCAAAATTATTTTTCCTCCATTCATTGCATAGGAAAGAATTAGAAAAAGAAAAGCTAGGGAGATTGATTTTTGGTGTCTGTGATGCAGTAATTCAGTAAAATTGAAATCTGGCATTTGTTGACTTAAGATTAGCAGCAGTCGGGAACAGGGAGAAAACAATGCATTATACAATTTTCTTTCTGACTTATGCTCCTAATCCCTGTAAAATGTCAGATTGGAGGTGAGAAAGAGCGAATCTCCTGTGCAAGAATGTGACGAGACAAACTCTTGCCATGAATACTTGCAGAATATCATTTTTGCTTACAGCGGAGCAGTGGTGTTGTTTTCATGCTGGTAAATCCAAACACACCAAATGAATTCTGGTGACATTTACTGCTCAGGTCTCAGCTTTTCTTCTTCAAGTCTCATGTGTAATACTGTTCCTGATTCCCTGTTCCAAGGCAACATACAGTGCAGATGCACTGAAGTGTGCTATTTGGGCAACTTCTTTCAGGCTGGCTCCCTCAAGAATAGCTGCCATACAGCTTGTGCTTCATTCCTTTGTTATAAAATACAGCACACACTGTATGTGACCGCAAGAAACAAGCAAAAAAATTAGCTAAATAAATAAACCCCTGTCTTATAACCCTTTGCACCCCCTTCCCCACCAATTTTTTGCTTAAGGCAAACAGCCTAATGACAATTAAACTGCCTTGGAAATATGAACCTACATTAACATCAGCTAAGTGCTGTCACAAAATTGATGCAGGTTATGCAGTTCTTATGATCTGCTGGATATTAATGTGTTTTGAAGGCAGGATAGAGCACTTCACTCAGCAAGTCTGTTCTTTACTTATTCCTTCCTTTCTGTTTACTCAACGTGAAAAAAAAGATTCTTTAGAGCATTTTTTTCTTTCAAAATCACCTGCAAAAACATTGTGCTTTTGCATTTCTTTTGCTTGTTTACTTCTTCCTTTTTGCTCTTAGTGTGATTTGGATAGACAACATATTTTCAGCAGCATTATGTGTTTACATGTTAGTGGGTGTTTGTGAAAAGGCTGATTTGTTTAATGCTGTTCTAAATGTCTTTTCTCCTTTCTGTTGTGAGAACTCTTAATTTTTGCCAGAAGAGAAAGGGAGAACTTTACAAACCCAGCTTTTCTTCAAGTTAGATCCTAGATTTCTGCTAAGAAATCTATTCCAAGAAAGGCAAACTCTTTCCACAGAAAATCACCCTACCAAAACCACAGTTATTAATCAGAAAAGGCTTGGATGGAAACACTTCATCCAGTCTCATTTCCTTCTGCACTAACAGCTATCTTCAATGCACAGATCTTTGAATGCCTTCCAGTTATATTCCTCAAATATTAGAGATGCACCCCTCCTTAACAGTTGCCTCATTTGCAATTGCCTGATCAGCCTTCAACACTCAAGCAAAAGTTCCGTGTTTCATAACATTAATTTCATATAGCCAACTTAAAATCTGGGAAAACTGAAGACATTCTGTTGAAGCAGCAATGATGTAGCATCCATTACTTGTATATTTTTTATGTTCTTCATTATCCTATTAGTTTACAAAAAAACAAAAGAGCAATGAGGGAATATATTTAATGATGCTTGCCTTTTTTCTCTTTCTAACCACACTTCTTTCAAATTTCTATTTTTAATATTTTAATGCATTAATTTAATTTAATACAAATTTAATATTTACATTTTTTTTCCAATATAGCTAACTGAATCTACTGAATAAGTCTAATTCTTTGTTGCAGGTATCTATCATGCAATTATATACACACTCTTCATTGTGCACTCTTCAATACGGAGATAGTACAAAATTATAACATATGCATGACTTTGAATGATGTTTTTACTAGTGGCTAGTGTGGTATTCTTTGTGGTAATGAAATATTATTTTTAAATACTGTGTTCATGGTGTAAGCTGGTTACTGGCACCTAAGAATGTAAGAATAATAAGGATCAAAATGACAAGCAGGACTTAATTTTCATCAAGAAATTGATGTGTGCTTGAGGAAAATGTTTTTACTTCTAAATTTAGAGATTTTTAAAGCACCTATTTTCTAAAAAACAACTCCAAGGAATACAGCAAAAGGGAAGAGTAGAAACTACTGTTGCTAAAGCCAAATGCAGTAAGTTAGATCCGTGGCTCAGTAATCAGCACTGGAATCTTTGAGAAATATGCAGATTATTACAGATTCTGCACAGGTTCCTCAGCTTTGTCTCATTCAGACTGGATGAGCATGTTAAAACACAAATGATTAGGCTTTTCTATTCCTGGCTATTTTACTTTTTGAGACATCCATTTCTGCCTCAGTTCTCATGTGGTAAGTGTAGTTTTTTGATAAAGGTGCCTGGCAAATTTCATGACATTATCATGAGTGAATGAGTCAGTGAGACTGTATAACCCTGAAAAATAGAGGGCAGAATCACACAGGAAGTTACAGATGTTTGATCACATTTTTCATGCACTCAGAATGGGGAAGAAACATTACACTGAGCAGAACTGTTTGAACACCATTTTGAACCCAAATGAACTTGTTCTATTGAGTGGTACGGTGTACTAGTTTGAGGATTTTGTGCTTTCATGTGCTATGTGACTGTCATCTCATGTAGAGGTGGAGCAGTAAAGGTGGATGACCATGCACAGATTTTCTGAGGTTTCTCTTCAGTGTTGACAGGCCTTCTACTAATTGATACCTTTGCTCTTAGTGGCAAGGAGAGTGATTGATCTTTGCACTGTGTTGCTATGGCACACCCCCGCCTTTAAATTTCACAGACTTTGAGAGTCAGTCCTTCTAAAGAACAGCATTACTCAGTGATTATTCAGGGCTTGCTTTGTTTGGCACAAAAATTACATTAATTGTTCAGGACTTTAGCTAAATCTGGACCTCAAGAGGCATGAGAATGGCAGGAGAAGTAACTATTGCTATATGAAATAACATGGCTTGCACAGCCAGCAAAAAAAAAAAAAATAAAATCCTATCTTAATGACTGACAGAGAAGAAATACGAAGTCTTGTAAAGGATGAGAAAGGGTAGGCACCATCTGCTACTCTGTGGAGTAGGATTATAAAACACGTCAGTCATGCCATTGATGAGAAAAGCAGAGAAAATGCTGCATGTCACGGCATCTGTTATCACAGGTAGAACTCTCAGGGAAGAAAAAAAATGCCTGATATAGTGCAGAGAAGCTGCTGCTGGTGGTTATGTGACTCTTGGCACTCCTGAATGTTCAAGCTGTAGATTCCAGGGACAGTCTCCATCCTGATGGAGGAGTAAGCATGCAGAGAAATGCAAAGGAGATCTGATATTTATCTTAGTCTTTGTCAGTAGAGAAAACATTAAACATTTCTACTCTAAGAATTTATTTTTCCCATGTAATGTCATATCCATCCTATTTCTAAACTAATGGCTTTGTGTCAAGAGTTTGAAAGCTCCTTAACTTAAAAGTTTTACGAATGTTGAAAAAGTTATTAATTCTGCATCTACTCAGAGAGGCAGACGTTTGCTATCCATGACATTCAGGTTCTCAAGAGAAATGCATTCAGCACAGCAGCAGGGTTGTTGGTAGCATGGTTTGGACCAGAGTCTGGCCAAGGTTAGGGGACAGAAGGCCAGACAGATCTTCCAGAGACCAACAGCTGCATGTGCAGAGAACAAGGCAGATTAAAGAACAAGGCTGGGGTGCTCAGTACAAAGGTGCATGTGATACCCAGCTGAGCCCTCTTAGTGCTCCAGAAAAGAGTTATCTATTTTGTTCTTCTTTGATAAGGCCTGGATCAGTGATGCTGGACTGTTGAGCTAATATTGGAAAACTGGAAGTGGAGATAATAATAACAATGTTAATTTGGTTTCCTACTGCGGTTTAGTTTGCATCCTTTGAGGGATGCAATTTGGAGTACTTATGTAGGATGCTTTGTGCATATCTTGTCATCTTGTTTTCTAGCCTCCTACTGTGTAGATATCTTTATAAAGAGCTGTATGATTAAATTTTTGAGTTTCCAGAAATATCATTTTACTGATCACTTATAAGAATGTGGCTCCTCTTCTTCCCTCAGTTCTTAGTGAATGATAGAGATTCATGAGAAGTCAGAGGAATGATATTGTCCTCATATTTGATTGTGGCAGATGCTGGTTCATGTAGTAAGCTTCATAAGTTTGGGAATGCTAAAAGAATAAAAGGCCAAACCTTTAACTGTTTTTTTCCTGTTGAACATTTTCATTTTATCTTCTTTCACAAGTATAGCATATTCAAACCAGAGATTATTTTCCAGAGAAATACCAGTTTCTGATGGTATTTACAGAACATCTATAATTTTTAGAGATTTAGTTCCATGTGAGCCCATGGTAAGAGTGCTGTGATCAGATCCTGACTCTGCATTGCCATTTACATTAATGTCATGTATCTGGGCTCAGAAACACTGCAGCCCATTTTTCATTAATGTAAGTCAGCAACAGACCCACAATCATTTGACTCATTGAACAGTGGATACCACACCTGTTTTGAAATTAGGTAAGAAATTTGATTGCCTTTCTCTTGACCCTGCCTTTGCCCTTTTAAATATTTAGTTTTATTTTGTTGCAAATCTAGATATATTGCTCTGTACGATTCTGATTCTGAATTTTGACATATATTCATGTAAGCCAATTCGAGAAAAAAATACCACTTCCACATCAATGTAGATTTCTTTATTGTTCTTAGAACAATAATACATAAGACCTAAGAGACATTTTGACATATGAGTAAGAAAGAAACTCCTGGTCCCATTCCTAAGGAGACAAAAGGTGAAATAATACAATAACTGCCAAAAATAATAAAAGCAATCAAACAAACAATCCTCAAAATGAAAGGCCTTTTGAATTTTTTAAAATTTATGTACATGCACATGTATTATGTATACGTCTATTATATGTATTATATAAATATATATGGGGGAAAAAAATTTGCTAGGAGAATCTGGCAAATTTACAACTATTCATTCACAAATTGCCAGGAAATTTCTGACTGTACTCTGTTTTTCTTGCAAGAGAAAATATTCTGCCTTTCAGGTCCCAAAAAGTACAGCTGGTCAAAAAAAGCTTTCTTTTCACTAGAAAATGAATCATAATTTATATGGCATTCACTAGGAGGACATAAATATGGAAAGCTAAGTTATCACTTCTTTGAAAAATCCATAATTTGAAAACCATACTTTTTTCAGTGATTTGTATCTCAAAAGGAAAGAATATCACATTGAAAAGAAAAATCTCTTTCTAACAGATTTAATTGGACAGTATAAGATTTCAAAGAGTATTTTGTTAATTTTATTCTGCACTGATATCCTTGGATTATATTGCTTAGATATGCAGATATTTGGAGGAAGAAAATGCACAAATTGCACAAATTATATAGAATTCATCTTTTAGAACATAAGTTTAGAGAGCATCTGCAAAATGAAAATTAAGGGAATAGGAAATCTGAAATAAATACTGAAGTTTATTGTAAAGAATATCAGTTTTGGATGACTTGGTCACTGTTTCCAGCGAAAAGTAGAATAATAAATGATCTTAATTTTTCTGTTTGGGAGATAGAAAATACAGGTAACAATGGAAAATTCATGGGGAAAAACAGTTGAAAACAAAACCCAAATAATTTATTGCCTATATTTTATATTAAAAATTTGACAACTAATAATGATGGTGGGGGTGATCATGTGGATAAACATGGTGATCCCTTAGCAGCATTCTCTAATCCTTTGAACAAATATTAGGACCTGTTTGACAGACGAAAATCATTCTAAGTAATTATCTACTAGCACAAAGAGCAAATTTTTTCTTGACATTTGGAGTTTGAACATTGATTTTGACTTGGCCATGACTGTTGAAGACACCACCACACTTTTTGTGTGTCTGCAGAGAAGATACAGGACTGAGGGATGCTGCAAGAAGGATGGAGAATGACTGTTTACAAGGCCATGTAGTGGCAGGACAAGGGGGAATGGATTCGTCCTGACAGAGAGCAGGTTTAGATTAGGTAGTAGGAAGAAATTATTTACTATGAAGGTGACAAGGCATGGCAATGGAAGAGGTTGCCCAGAGAAGTTGTGGATGCTGCATCCCTGGAACTGTTCCAGGTTGGATAGGGCTCTGAGCAACCTAGTCTAGTGAAAGATGCCTCTGCCCTTAGCAGGCATTGAAACTAGATGATCTCCAAAGGTCCCTTCCAACCCAAGCCATTCCATGATTCTATGTATAATTCTCAAAAGCATCTTTCAGAAAACTTTGCAGACTTAATTAAATTCTGCATATTGTCAATTTTGTTAATTTTCTATTATACTTTTCATACCAGGGCAGTAAAAAATAAGAACTGAAAGCACAGATATGGTCTTTCCTGTGCTGTCTGTGATCAGCTGGGGGCAAGGCTTAATACATAGTTACTTGTGCTAAATTAACTCGTTATAAAAATATATTTTTATATATATCGTCTAAGATATATTAAAAAAAAACAGAGAGAGACACTGTAGAGTATTAAGATTGTAAATAAAGAAAATGCATATGAATGCATACATGCATGTATATACACACATTTATTTACGGTATGCAGCCACATAAGTGAAGCTTGGGTCTTTTTCTCAGTACTAAACATATTTCCAGTAATAGACAATTGTTGCCACCAGTTTATTTCCTATATGAAATTGTTAGATGTGTAGTCAAAGGAAAGGAAACCGACATTGCAGCAAATTACCTTGCTCAGAGTCATGCAGTATATTCGTGATTGATTAGTGTTCCCTTTCATAGTCATACCAGTGATATGTCCTTTATGTAGCAGTTCTTCCTCCCCAGGAATAATAACAAAAATATCTGCAGTTCTGAAGGGAAGTGTTTAAAAATGGAATTGTTTATTTATGGTTTTTGTTAATGAATGCCACCTATTTTAATGTTTATTATTTATGAAGAAAAGGCTGGAAATGAAGTAAAAACGTTTCAAGCAGTAAGCTGAAAAACTAAATGGAGATGTCAGTCAGCTGGAAGTAGGGATTTAAAGTTCAGGTGAGCAGCAAAGGCAAGTGATAGGAACTGTTTTGGGGATCCCTTAAACAGCCCTC
The DNA here is from genome assembly GCA_013397075.1 of Rhabdornis inornatus. NCBI lineage: Eukaryota > Metazoa > Chordata > Aves > Passeriformes > Rhabdornithidae > Rhabdornis > Rhabdornis inornatus. The sequence goes on from VWZS01008906.1 coordinate 148,094, forward strand.
ATTTGGAAACTTCATTATTTTATAAGGAACAATTTACCTTCAGAAATATTATAAAGAATCATTTATATTCTTCTATACTTTTTCTATCAGTATAGGCTTTCCTTTGAATACAATACTCTTGATAGATATTCCTAAATTGGCTTTATTTTGCTTAGCTATTATAGGCAAGAATTCCTTTAACACTGTTGCAGTTTATTCTAGAGAGTCTTTACAAAATATTTTAAAAAATTGATTTTTTTCTGCTCGTTTTTTCTGGAAATTTTATTTCTCTGCTACCAGGAGTACTCATAATGATGGTATGAGGAGGTCTTCTCTATTGATTTATTGGTAAGTTTTATGTCACACTGTGGCATTGTAGGGTATCTCACCACCTGGGTGAATTACACCATTTTTTCGTGAATGGCTGCAGACTCAAATATGAGGAGGAATCTACTATTCCTCTACTGTTGCAATGGGGTTTGTCAAAGTCTACAAGTGTATTGAAATATTCTTGTAATGCAGAGCTCTTAGTGGAACAGGACTTAATTTATCGAGATGTTGTCCAAATATTTGGTGACCATTCTGCTTTAAAGTAGGGGTTTGTTTTCCAGAAATTTTGATAACAAATATTAAAAATAAGACTTCAGAAAAATTTGGGTATATGATGCCAAATATCAAAATGGTGCCCACCCCCAAATTAATGTTGTTTGATATCTTATTGTATATTTAGAGGATAAACAAAGAATTAGTACTTTCAAAGACACTTTTGTAAGATAGAAAAGGCCTTAAATTATTGTGGCTTTATTTTTCCATGAACTGAACTATTTGCATAGAGTATTTAGGAAAACAAGACAACCTCTCAGAGCATTTATTACCCCACTGTTCCTTAATGAAAGGTGTGGGAAGATTTGGAGTAGGCAGTTAAAGTCTGTAGAGAACCATAATCTGGGCTGTCAGGTATAAAGTATTGTTTTCTCCCTATTCTTCACAGTTTATGTTTCCAGGAATGAGTTGAAATTCTCACAACTGTCATTTCTTTCTACCTTTGTAGATAATTTAACTTACAGACACAAACCATATTGGTAGAATTTTTTATTTTATATTTTAAGAAAAAATAAATTAATTAAGTAAATTAAAGGTTTATATTAATTTCACTGGGTAGATTCTTATGCCAGAAGCAGCATAAATGCTTAACAGAGACTTCTTTAAATAATTAATTACCGAGCATCAAGTCATAAACTGGTTCTGCACATCTTAGTCAGAAGCTTTATTAGGTCACATGGATGGTCATGTTCAGATGTATTTATTTGGAGACGTGGGTGCCACTTCACAAGTGGCTCTAAAGGCAGACAGGGATTGAATTCCTGGGACATAGCTCTATTCACTGTGTACCAACTATCTGATGCACACAAAACCGCCTGGCATTGATAAACTGACAGATGCTAAGCGACTGATATTACTTCCTATGAGAGCCCAAATCAGTGCTAGAAAGCCTGGAAGTTGTCCCATTTCTCATGATGCAGGGTTAGTTTCACCCTGAGCACACTTCAGAGATTAGAGAAGCTGCTCACAGCTTCTTTGGATCTTCATTGGTAGGAAAAGGTCCACCTTGAATCGTAAAGGTATGCTCTGAGGAGAATGAACATGTACTATCAGCAAGATTTGTGGTTATAACTTTGCACTGACAAGTGACTGCCTCCAAATTCCTAACATTCATTCCTGTTCTATTTGGCCTGGATTAAATGGGTGGGTGGTTGTTTTTCTTTTTGTTTTTTTGAGAACTGGGAATATTTTATATAAGAAGGAATGAGATAGTGGAGGGATTGTGCCCTTCAGCTGAGGTACTCAGAATGTGCAGCCTTGGAAAGTAAAGCATCACATGTCTAGCAAGTTCACAGCCACACTGAGGTACCTCTAAGTACACAGTATGTTGTAAAAGTTTACCAAAACTTCAATTTGTGGAAGCCCAGTTCTGGATATGTGCCTCATGTACACAACAGAAATCAACAGCATTATCTCAAAACTAGAGTTTGACTTTTTCCTATGGACTTCTGCAACCTCTAGTTGAAGATGCAGCAATCTTCTTGCAGCTGGAGGCTATGGGTGGTAGATAACAAGACTCCAGAGGAAGTGAACATGTGTATTTTCCTCTTTCAGTAACTGCCTACGGTGTGGAGATGATTTTTTAGAGCCACCCCTGATTATCAGGAAACTAAAAGAAGCTCGAAGTGGAAATCAGGTTTATGGCCTGAAATAAACGAATTGCTTACAATGGGCAGTATAGCAAGCTGACTGTGATTTTTATATTGATTCACTCAAAGCTTTTTATGGTTAATAAGCTGAGAATGACAAGTACAAGGAATATTATTCATATAATTAATAGTGATTTAGAGAGTATTTATCCATAATTACATTAGTGTTAAACCCTCCCAAGCAGTATTGAATAAAGATCTGAAGGCTGTGTTTGAGCAAAATTGTATTGACTTAAACCCCAATTGTATCTCTTTGTCCAAGGCCAATGTTAGGTTTTCACTGTTTTATAGTTGTGTTACTGTTTTTTTTCTGTTACTCTCTGCATAACATTGCACTATTTACCATGTCTATACAAAACAAAAGAACAATTGAATCCCAAAAGCCCTGACTAAAGCTATATAAAACTAAATCTGTATAAAATAGGGTAGGTTCCCAAACAAAAAGTCCATAAAAAGGACTTATGTCTTCAGTGTGTCTGAGAATATAATGAGAAGTGATTTCCCCACTCTCTAAAGGAGTACATCTAAAGCACAACTAAATTTAATATGGATAAAATAGTGTTCAGGCTCACTAAATGCTCACCCAAAATAAATGAATGCTTAAAAGAGGGAATTATCTTGGCATGGGTAAAGGAATTACTTGGTCTGCAATGAACTTTTAGTCGTATTTTGAGAAAGGTCTCTTTCTTTTCAGTACTCTTCTGGTAATATGGAGGATTATATAGCTCTCCTACCTAACAAGGCTGACAAATGCTAAATTGTCAAATATTATGGCAATGACAACTTAGGACCAGAGCCTTGTATGGTCTCAAAAATGCACTAGGAAGATGTTCAACACTTTTTGTGATCTCTACAAGAACAAGAATGTCCTGTAGGTCTTTGCTGCTTAGATATAGTGACCTTTACATTTTATCCTGTGCAGTTTAAAGAACTATACATATGAATGTTTCCAGTATGCAGTTTTGAATGCTTAGATTGTAGGGAATGGGGAAGAATAATTTAATTTTAAATATGTGTGTATATATTTATTTATTGATTTACTTACTTACTTAAATACTACCTAAGACTATTGCAATATGACAAATAAGATGAGTTTTTCCCCAAAGATTTTCTGTATATAACAATATATAACCTATCCTATATATAATTCTGTATATAAGGTTATATAACCTGTCTTCACTAATTGGAATTCCACTTTCTATGCTAAATTTTATCACAGTGACTTCCATAAGTTGCAGTGTAAAGAAACAAGCGTGGAACTCCTGAGAGGATGACATTTCTTTACAGAAAATACTAACTTTCATCAGAAAAAACACCCATGCTTACTAAGAGATAATGTTCTAAGGCTGAGGAAGAAGTAGTTAAGACATAAGCAAACCCCAACTATTACTTTTTAACGTGGAAAATAGGACTAAAACTTGTTAACTGTAGCCTATAGAATAAGGTTTTTTTATGCACTGTTCTTCAGTGATACCAGAATTTATTTGCCATTTTTGTTTCATTTGGACTAGTTAAGATACCTGGGAAAAAACAAAATAAAAAAGTAAGGAATTGAAAATATTCTCAATCACTTCTGTGGATCTGAGGGTTAATTAGGCACGTGTAGTAGCTATGTCTAAGAATATTTTATAGAGATATTGAGTAATCAAACTATCACATTTGTAAAATTAGACAGTGAATAAAGTTACATTTGTTCTACTTCCTAAAGAAGGCCAGAGGACCTAATAAGACAGATCTATTTAAATATACTATGGATAATCTCGTATCAGTCTGGTACCTCTTTGCATACTAATTTAAAGCTAAACATCATTTGACCCAAGCTATATACTGCTTGGCATTAAAAACACAGAAGAAACATAATCTCTATATAAAGAAATTAATCAAAATGCTTGTACTTTGAAAAAATTCCTTTTTTGATATTGCCTACTCTATCATAAGCATGAAAGATGTGGTTTATAGAAGAGAAAGTACTGAAACCAACAATATATAAAGAAAAAAATCACACATGCAAAAAAATATCATTGGCAGGAAAGCATATTAATCACACACAGAAGCAGACACATGTATAGAAAGTGGTTTTGAAACAAATGTGTTCAGTTGTACCAGATTTTCTATAAAATACATATTAAAAAAAAGTATTTTTAAAAGGGGCAAAATATGCAAATGTAGTTACTAGTGAGGTACTATTTTGTCTTTAACTGTATTCTCTTTATCTCTCTGTGTTTCCTACTTTGGGAACCTCAAGTGACATCATGCTGGCAAAATCAGCAATGAATAATATACTTTTTATGCAGTTCTTTCCTTTGAAGAATCCGATGTTGAAATATTAATTAGTTTTCTGTGTAAGTCCTAGATAGCTTTTCCTCAGCAAAGCCTTTACAGAACAAGGGGAAAGAAGATTTATCCCCCACCATCCTAAAACTCTAAGTAGAACAGGCAGTAAATGCCATCAACATATTTTAGTCTGCAAATACTAACCAGTCTCTGTGCCTCCTATGCAAGTTGAAGATTCATTTCTGGAGTAATTTCTGCTACAATGTTTAGAATCATAAAAACCTTGCTTTAAGGGTTAGTTTTTTTTTGACTCAAATACTCAAAACTCAAATACTAAATATTCCCATGACTTCTGGTATCTTACTGTGGCACACAAAATGCAAATTACTAGAAAAAATAATTAAACTTTTATATTAACTCATTAAAATGGCACTGGTCAATATTTTGAAATTTCATTCACATGAGATTTGGAAATGTACATATGTGCACACCCTTTTCTAAAGATTCAGACAGAAATTGAAATCTATGCAAGCATTATGCAGGGACCATGGAGGTTCTTTTCTTAAAAATAAGAGTTAAACATTTTGCTTATTTCTGGACGTATCCTTTTAAAATTGATATTGTTGAATCTGGGTGGATTTGCTTCTGAAAAGTCAAAGTCTCAGTGAAGGCAAGGAAAAAACACAGAATTATAATTTCTTGTTTATTTCTTGATCTTTAATATGCAGTCAACAGGAAAAACTAAGAGGTAATAGTCTTCATAGTTCATGACTTTTTATTATTATTATTATTTATTAACTTAATTGTCTGACAAGTATCTATATGGTTTTGAATTCATCATACACTTCAAATTTCTTGATTGTTATTGTTTTTTCATTAATTTGTTGTCTTGATTCTAAACTGTGGATGCTTTTCATCAGGTATTGTATAGATCTATCAAAATTGTATAAACAAATAAAAATGCCGTAATGTGAGAGGTTTTTTTTAAACATGCTATTTAAAAATCCTTAAGGACCTTCAGAGAAGCTGTATCTTCAGCATCAAGAGATCTATAGCTTTCTTAAGTTACCAGAGTCTCTTTTACATGAAGCTGGCTTTTTTAGGCATGTATTTAAATGTCTATGAATATTACATTTTATGCAGATTTCATTGCCATTATTTTATTTTACTTAAGCAGGAAAACATTGCCATACTTATCTGACATGTTTTGGTTTAACTGCACACTTATGCAGACATTTGCAAAGTCAGACAAGCAGTCGTCCTAATTGAACACTAAGAATAGGATGCACTCTGAAAACATGAGTATGTGTACTTGGCAGGTTGCTGAAACAGGGAAATGTCATCTCTGTAATTTGCAGTTAGTGACATTCAAAACCACACTCATTAGGCACAATTCTGTGTCTCAATTCAGTCAGGTGTCTAAAAAGGAAAAGGAAAAGGAAAAGGAAAAGGAAAAGGAAAAGGAAAAGGAAAAGGAAAAGGAAAAGGAAAAGGAAAAGGAAAAGGAAAAGGAAAAGGAAAAGGAAAAGGAAAAGGAAAAGGAAAAGGAAAAGGAAAAGGAAAAGGAAAAGGAAAAGGAGAGAAAAAAAATACTGTGTCTATATGGCAATGATTTCCTGCTATCACAAATAAGGTTAAGAGCAGTTATTAACATATAGACATGGCAGACATCAAGAAGTTTGGTTTCTTAAAAATGGATAGGAAGATATAGAACTGTAACCAAGCTCTTCAGTAAATTATTATATATATACTATACAGTGCTAGATTTGGCATGATTTGCAGAGGGAGGAAATTAATTACTTTTTAGCAAGGAAAGGCTCCAGGGTTTTTATTGTTCTGGGGAGAGGTAGCAGTGGAGAGCTTGATGAAAAAAAAAAAAAAAAAAAGTGTTTAAAGAGATTCAGTCTTTAAGTCACAAGATTCTGTTATTTGAAACGTGAGTGGTGAAAAATAAGCCACAGCAGAAACCACTTTATTCTTGCCAATACCCAATTAGAGGTTTGGAATAACTTGTTCTGTTTGGCTTCTGGTCAGTTACAGAGGATGCACTTTGAGTACTTTTTGTTTCTTTACAATTGCCTTTTGTAAATAAAAAATTTTTGTTTTGTTTTTCTCCCACGGGATTCCATGTGGTGAGGAAAGAAGTTATTAGCTCCCCTTTCTAAATTGATTACCTATTTAAAGTCATTTAGAAGCTACAGGCATTTTGTTTAAATTCTATGCAGTGTATTCATATTAACTTTGGCAAAGTTAAAGAAGTATTTGAGAACTAGGAAAAGGTTGGGGGCCAGTACATTAAAAAAAAATAAATCTTTTCATGGTTTCTCTGTACTAATTTAACTATTATTTAAAATGTCCTCTGGCAGCATTTGTAACATTAGTTGTCTAATGATTTTCTCATATTTAAACTCTGGTAATTAAATTGTGCAGAGAGTATTTCTTATTCCTGCTGCAATAAAAGGTTTTCACTTGATTGAAGCTGAGCTGCAATTTGGCCTTTATGTTGTAAGGATAAAAAAAGCCACAGGACTGCTGGGAGCAAATGGATCAATTAAACAATGTTCTTTTGTAATGAGGGTTACATCATTCTGCCAGTGATAAAAATCTGTAACTGAAGCTGTCACTAATGATATATGCCATCTTCTTAGCCCCACGATGCTAACCTATCAGGAGGCAACTATAAGGCTTAACTTTCTATTGATCCTTGCATGTTCTTTTCAGAAGTCAGTAAAACTGAAAAATCAGCTTGTTATAAAATATTAACTTTATGATCAGAGGCTACCAGAGGCTGAGAGCAGCAATACAATCATTGGGATGGAAATATAATTTTGGGGTTTGGGGCAGCAACCACCACTCTAGGAAGCCTGTTTCAGTGTTTGACCACCCTCCAAAAGTAGTAAAGAACTATTGCCATGCATCCTACCACTGGATCCCAGGGAGATCTCAGCACCTCCCTCCCCTGTTCCTCTCCTTGAGAAACTGCAGAGAGCAATGAGATCTCCCCTGAGCCTCCTTTTCTCCAAAATAGACAAGCCTAAAGTCCCTAGCCACTCCTCACAGCTCCTGACTTCCAACCCTTTCACCTGCTTTGCTGCTTTCCACTGGATGCATTCAAGGACCTTCAGGTCCTTCTTAAATTGTAAACCTCAGAACTGCACACAGTGCTAAAGGAGAGGCTGTACAAATCCTGAATACAGGGGGATAATCACACCTTTTGACTGGACAAGCAAAAAAAAAAAGGTCAAGCAAATCTGAACAAGCAGAGAAAAGCAAAACCAGAAATTCATTTGCTATTTCTTATGCAGTGTCTGGCAGGTGTATTTTGTGGAAAGAAAGTCCTCAGCACACATAATGTTTACTTGGAAAGAGAAAACTGGAAAATAAAACCTGGAGACTTCTTCTATGCAAGCCTTTGATCTGTCCAATCTCTACAAAGATATTTATGTCCTTACATACCCCCTGGTTTGGCTTTAAAGATGATTTTGCAGAGTAAAAAAGGCTGCACTCAGGATTCCAAATACATTTGTGAAGTGCAGTTATTTTGGATTTGAGGAAAGGATAACAAACCAATTAATGTGTTTGCTCAGCAAAGCAACCAAAACCAAAACCAGCAATGAAAATCTGCTATTTCATACCATCATGGTTTAACCCCAGCTGGCAAATAAGGATCCCTAAGCTGCCCACTTACCAGATCTCTCATCCCCCGAGTGGAGGATGTAAATGTAAAGAAAATGTAAAACATCACAGGTTGAAAAAAAAAAAACCCAGTTTAATAATGAAAACAAAATAAAATACATTACCACTACTAATAATAGTTGTAATGAAAATGAGAGAAGCAGAGAGGAGTAAAACTCTAGAAAAACAAGTGATACACAACACAATTGCTCACTACTCACTGACCAACACCCAGTCCATCCCTGAACAGCAATAGGAGCTCCCAGCCAACTCTTCCCAGTTTATTGATGGAGCATGACATTCTGTGGTGTGGAATATTCCCTTGGCCAGTGCAGGGCAGCTGCCCTGGCTGTGCTTTCCTTCAGGTTCTTGGGCACCTGCTCACTGGCAGAGCATGAGACAATGAAAAAAGCATTATTTAGAGAAAGCATCACTGAGCAACCACCAAAACGTGTCATCATCATGATTCTCTCTGTACATACCAAATAAATAACACAGCACTTTAGCAGCTACTGGGAAGAAAATTAACTTAATCTCAGGTAAAATCAGGACACATAACTTCCCAGAATACCTCAGGATTGCCTCAAGGGCAGATTTAATCCTTTAAAAGTATTGCAAGGCTGAGTCCTCCTATTGTTTCTGTATAAGTCTGCACGAGGAAGGGGATCTCTGTTCACAGACTTGCATTCTCAGAGATGGATGAATGTTACAGCTGATGGATATGTGAGACAAAGTGTGGGGATGAGGTAATCTTATCTCTACACAGAGAGGACAGAGGAATATATTTCTCTTTTGATGGGTAAATACTATCATATTACTTGCTGACAATACATCCATTGCTTAATATTTCTGTTGTTCAGGTCCATATTACCCAAACATTCTGCAAAACCAACAAAATAAAACTGGAGATATCAGAGGCTGGTAATCACAATTCAGTCTAGTCACTATTTCCTCATTTTACTTCAAACGCCAAACATAATTTAACCCATTCAAAAGCAGGAATTAATCCTTTAAATTGTGTTCTTCAGTGTTTTTTTCTTCCTTTTTATCTGTTTTCTGTCAAGCCGACATTAAAAAAGGTTACAGATGGTTATCCCTAAATTTTATATAACAAATTTTGCATGTAACATTGAATTTTGTTTATAGTCAGAGAAAGAACGCCTTATGTATAAATAATCACAAGAATTTATTGCTAATACTACTGATATCTTAAGTCTCAATATTATTAGTCCGAATCTGTTTCTCACAGGAAAAGAAAGAATAAGCGTGTGGTTTAAAAATTATAGTTATATAATTAAGTTTTATGAACCTACCCTATTTTTTGCAGTTATGTTCGCCCCTCCTCTGCTCCTCTGGGTGGCTTCACTCTGGCACTGGTGATGAATGCCAATGTTAGCAGCTAATTGCCAGCATGCAAGTCCTTTACTAGGAGGAATATAATATTTATGTTAATGGTTTCTTATTCCTCACTCTGAGATGTAATTGATGTAATTTTTATTTGTTTATTAACATACATTTATGTATTTTTTGCTTCCTTCATTGGTCCGAAGCTTCTCATTACATCCAAATTTACTATATAGGGTACCCATTGCATATTAGAGACCATTTCTTTGAACTCTTTGTTAAACCTAAAATCAGCTTTATCAAGCTCCAGTTTTCCATGTCTTTGAGTATTTTGCAGAGGTTTGCAGCTGTGACTTCTCCAGTGCCAGAAATTCAAAGCTGAGTGGTTATTATAATTTATAATGGAACACAAGTTGGAGCATAATGAAACTGGTATTGAAAATGGAGGAATGTAAGAGAAAAGGAAGGAAGGAAGGAAGGAAGGAAGGAAGGAAGGAAGGAAGGAAGGAAGGACTCTAACTTGAAGTTCGAGCAAAACCCTAAGCATTTTTAAGGCTTGAAGGAATATTTTCCAGTTTGCATCCCTTCAGATTTCTCTTTTGTAAGACTACAGACCCCATTGGTGAGCAGACATCTCTGAGAATTTCTGAAGAGCTGTCAGTACCATCAGAATTTCTTTTAGTTGGCTGGATAAGTCTTACAAAGCATCAGTGATTCAGGCCTTTAAAATGTTCTATGCCGTGATTTATGTGCATCGTCTGAAATATCAGTCTTTATCATTTTGAGAGGTATTCTTGCCCACGAGAGAAGAAACTGCCATAAAGTTTTTCCTTCCTATTACGGTTTTAAGTAGAAAATATATTGCTATGTATATGTAAGACATTTGAAGAAAAGTTACCATTGGGACTTCAGATCTTCATCATTTCCATATTATTATCACCTCAGGGGGTTCAATTATAACAATATCTTAATATAAGATTCTTGTTTGTTTTAAAATATTTGCTTATCATTCTTTAAGATAGACAGCTAACTCTCACTGTTGAGAACTTACAAATTAAACAAGGCTGGACTGGGTCAGATTTTGAGTAGAAAACCTCAGCAGTTTTCTCTGACAGGAAAAAAAACCTTGAAGAGCTTTACAAAGTGGGATCATGATAGAGCACTGATAAAAATTTGCATTATACTTGTAAGAAAATTAAATATAATTTATTTCCCTATGCAGTACAGAATATAAAAATTATATTAATTAACTTATGAAACAAGAGTAATAATTTAATAGAATACCTTGTATTTTAATGTTTGAATTTATAATTATTATTTTATTTCCTGTGTGGCAGGCACTCCAGTTTAAATTTCCACCTTGCTTATTGGCATGAAAAGTACATCCTTACATCCCTTTTTTTAGTTGTCTTTGCTTGAGGCTGTGCCTGCAACTTACAAAGGCTATCAAAGGAAAATGGTGACTGAGATTCAAACTGTACTGAGCTGGAGGGATACAGCATTCTTTTAAAGTTTACTTTAGAACTTTAAGTCAAGAAATTTAAAAAAAAATGTCAGTTTCAGTCATCTCTAATACATGAAACAGCATTTGAGTTTCGCTAGTGAGTTTATGTTTTGTTTTCTACAAGATTTCCAAAAAGTCTCTCAAAGAGGAGAGGAACAAAGAGCCTTTAAAGTCCAATAGCAGCCTGGAATGATTTTAAGGTTGAAGTGGAATATAACATTTTTCTTTGTCACTTTTTAGCAAAAAAGTAGTATTTTCGGACGCAAAATATTTCGCGTGCTGTATAGTTTGTCAGAGACAGAATCCATAAAGTTTAATAAAATAATAATTTGGTCATTATAAGGATTATTTGAAAGTTAAAAATATTAATTTCTTCCATGATAGAAAAAAAAAAGTGAAAACAGATTTTTTTTGTGTTTGATTATGGAATAAAACACTAGCGGTTTGGTATATTTACATTTGGTTATGGACAAATGCTCTTTATTCCATCACAGTTTAATAGTTTGAATCTCCTCTATCACTTCGTGGTATATAGTGCAGGAGCATCTCCATATTTCCTTTTTGGATATCCAGCGTTGTTGCCTGCCAGTAAGAATGGTAGAATTTCCCAGCTATCTAGTTGTTCTATTTTTTTCTTTGGCATTACATGCTGCAATACATACCTATGTATATTTGCATAGGTTGCAAGTTCTTCTATCCTGTGCTCTCTAAATCTCATTCAGGAGTCAGACTGCATCACGTTTCCTTTTCTTTACACATCCGAGCCCACAAAAACGAAAGGAAATGTGAGGGAAAATTTATTTGAGACCATTTTAAATAATTTTCTCCCAAAAACATTTAGATAAATTTCCATTGCATTGCACTACTTGCTTAACTAGTTAACACTTGAATTTAAGTTAAATTAGTTTTAATTCATTTAGTTTCTGGTAAATGCTAAGAAATTTGGCGCACTCTTTTGAGTGACAGCGCTTTTCTTGAAGCAACCATGCTATTGTATATGATACATATCACTTCATATCTGAGAAAAAAAATCTATAATAAAAAGTGTTGTATAAGGAGTCTAACTTTATTAGGTTATTGAAATTTGAAGAGTGTGTATAATATTTTTTTTTTTGTCTTAGAAAATAATTTTGTGAAGCTGAGATTTTGTGTTCTGCTAGTGCAAAAGGTCCTCTGAGAACTGATATGTGGATATAAAAGAAAATTTTTATGGCACTCACAAGTAAGCTGAAATATTTTCATCAACCTTTGTGTTCTTTTTTAGAAGCAGGTGTTCCAAAAAACATAACTAGAATCCACATTAAATGCTTTGCTTCTTGAACCCAGCCAACACAAAAACGAGTCATCCCTGCCAATCTACTGATTTCTTGCCTGTGAGAAAAAGTATTTTCCAAAAACTGCATCTGTGCCACTATCATAAAGGAATAATGAAGTGTTAGAAAAGAGCTAGAGCGTTTTCTTTCAAGAATTCCACAAAGAAAACTTTCTCCAAAATGAAACCCACATATCACATTGTGTCTTTACCTCTTCCATATATGAGGTGTAAAGGAAAAAATAAAATCTGCCAATTGTTTTGGCAGAGGACACAGTTCCTTTAGGTGCTGAGAGCCAGCTGAAAGTGAAGGCAAATGCATGTAATTCTTTTGGGATGTCAGCAAAACTTTGACAATGGTCAGCATTTATGAAAGAAAATGACTTAGTTTTTCCTCCAATGGCAGCATGCAAAGAGATCCCTTATTTCCACACATACCTGATTACATGGAAATAAACGTAAGTAAAAATCCAAGTTGAAATCTTTTCTCCATGTGTATTAGAGAGTGGGTGAGAAAAGGTGACATATTACCCTGTTGTTATCCTGAATAACCCCTGAACACTTCATATTGCAGTATCCTTGCCATGGATTGTACTTGACTCTTATATACCTAGGAGATATAAAATATTTTGCCCTTACAGCTCAGTTGCTGGATTTCTACCCTTATATTAAATCCAGGCTAACGAATTTAACATTCTATTACATTTCTTCCTATATCCCACTTAGGACCCTTATTTTTTTACAATCTCAGGTGGAGCCATCACAGCAAAAGAATTCAACTCATGAAATTCAAATTTTTAGTGTTTTCTAATGGTAATTTTTTGAGTTCAGTGTAAACAACATCTGGCATTAAAAATGTGCTAAATAAGGCATAGCCCCACAACTTACTATTCAGGCCCATGGGCTCCCCCTTGTTTAGAGTTACTCTTCAGGTCCAGTGATGCCACATATGTCTTGCCAATTTAAATAATGCGAAATATATCAACTACTACCCAAACCTATAAAGATAATTAATGTATAGTTGTTAGCATGTCTGACTAGACATACTTCTGTGTCATTTGTAGCAATTTTTGTCAGTAATTGATTCAACTTTTACTCACACTTCTCTTCATTTAAACTGTTAACATTTCTAAGCTGGCAGGGGAGTAAATAAACAATCATACAGCTATAAGCAATTATAAAAATTGCTTAACTGGTGTAATTACAGCATGAATTTCTTTGCCTATTTGTCACATTGTGTTTGAGTTCAGTACGGCATAAGTTCAGTGAAAGGCCCTTAAGATATTAACCCAGGAGGTGAGGAGAAGACTCCAGCTTCTGCAGGATTTTCAGCTCTGTTGAGGGCTGTAGGACATGATTTTGTGGGTAACCTTGTTAACAATGGGGAAAAATCTTTCCAGAAAGAACTAGGTGACCTTCTTCTCAGCTGGGAAATGGACTGTGCAGGCACTCAGAGATAGCTGCAGCTTTCTTCCATGTTTGAGCTATTACAGGCAGCAATTTCTTGGGCACTATGATCCCAGGAACCTACGATGAGGTCACAACATAGAGACTTAAGTTTCAGAGGGACCTGTATAATCAGAAAGGCCTAAAAATCCATTAAGCCCTTTAAAGTTCCTTAAATACTTAGGGAATATAATCCCTCACCTTGGCTAGAAAAAGGCTGGTAAGAGAATTTGCATTTCTCACTTTTTTTTTTTTAAGTTTATAGTTTTGTTGTTCATGCTGACATTTAGGACTCTAAAGTTAGCACTTTCTTTTGTTTTGCTTGCTTTCTTTTTGTTTGGTTTTTATGCTTGTAGAAAGTAAACAATTAGCCTGCTGAAAGATAACCAGTTGGAAACAAATAATTTCCTTTTCTGAAAGCAGCAGGATTTAGCAAATTTGGTTTAAATAAAACCTGCAGTAGAGCAAAACCAGAGTCTCACTACTACACTGGAAGCAAGATCTGCTTTTCCTCATAATTTTCTTTTTTTTTCTTTATTTTCCTTCTCTTTGGTTGTTTTGTTTGCTAGTACATAAATCTATTCCTTATTATTTCTTTTTCATGCTATATATATAATGAGGGCTTTAGAAATTGAATGGCATTTTGAATATATTGAAACTTCCTGCATTTATTTTTTTGTATTTTCCCTCAGTTCTTGTCAAAAACATGCTTTGAGCATCTAATAAGTCTCTGTGTCCCATACCTGATGTGCCATGTGTGCTTGCCTGCTGGCTTTTAATTTACAGCAAGGTATCCTGCTAATGAAATATCTTTTGACATTGTTTCTCTTTCCTTAATAATCCACCTAGGTATTGCTACAGTGCTTGTCAAAAGTAAAAAAAGCCCCTAATTCTAGTACTAAATTTGCTGCAAGGATATGAACACAGAAGAAGGAATTGAAAACTTGCTTGCACAAGTAGCTTGTTATGTCCCCTGAATACAGGGGTGTCTTAAGTTGATTGGAAATAAAAACTTAAATTAAGAACATTTTCGTTTTTATCTGTTTTTATCTCTATATATTATTTCACAGTTTCTTTCATCTGTATACTGCTTAACAACCTTTTTTTTTCTATCCTGCCTTTACAAGGTTACCTTAGAAAACGTCCTTTTCTTTTTGTTTTCATCTCCCTTATTTCTCTTTTTTAATTAGTGAAAACTTAACTTCAACAAACTTTCTTCAAGGTTACCCTGATGTGAAGGAAACTGGTCTCATTTTCCTTGCAGAAAGGCTAATTTTTCAAAGCTTCAGAGATCTTGTTACTCTGCCCATACAAATGTTGAACCCATAGGAGATTCTTAATCCAAGAAGTACCTTAGCAATTGCCACTTATGTTGTTCTCGTGATTGAACTCTTGGGAAGAGGTTACCTCCAAGCAATATAAATATGCATTTTAAATAATACTTATATAAAGAGATCTGGAGGAACCAAGAATAAGCCAAAAAAAGGTATGTTGTTCCATTCTATAGCTTTGAATGATCCCATTATATTTTAGTTATTGCACTTGAGACATTTAATTCAAGGCAGTGATTACAGAGTGATCAAGTGCCTCCTTTTAATTAAGGCTTCAATAAGAGTTCCATTAGTAGCCTGCTTTTATGTCTTCTTTCTCCCTCTCCTCCCTCCCCTCTCTTTCTTTTTACCTCTGGGTATTATTTTTATCTTTTATTTTTTTCTAGATGAACTTTTAAAGTTAATTAAAACTATCCTGAAAGTATGAATAAAATTGATCAAGTTATTCTCCAGAGGGTAATTCAAAATTTCTCTTTTTGAATAGATTCCAGGCAGGTAGTTCTTTTCTCCTGTAAGCACTACTGATAATCACTTTTCTGTAGGGGAAGTAAAAATTACAATGCGTGTTTACCCTCAATTCCTCCAGAAATCTGCCCTTTGTTTAGTATACAGCCATACAAACAATGGATTTTTTTACGTGGTTTGGTTCATGTGAAATGTGCTCCCTGAGCACAGCAAGAGTGGAAGGGAACCAAGACATCCAGAATGAGGGTTAAACTGCTTATCCAAGTTCTCTGGTTGCTGTCCCACAGATGTTACAGATATTTTTATTCTCCTGAGACTTAAACTCATGCTATGTTAAATGCTTAAAGTGATGACTCATCATCCCCAGTTCAGGTAAGAATTCAGAAGATGGGGCCAGTTCATACTGATTATGTCATGGGTTTACATGGCTGAAGCAAAGTGCAGAGGCAAATCCTGAGGCTTATTGACAGGCCAGTTAAGAAAACTGAAAACTGAGGACAATATTTAATTCACATTTTGCCAAATAACTCTATCATGACATGCTTTTATCTCTCCAACGTATTTAGTCACTTCATGTACTGCACTTCTTCTTTCCAGATCATGGTATTACTTTGTAGAGGGTAAAGGGAAAATTTAGAGGATAAAGAACACAGATTTAAAATGCACAAAGCAGATCTAATTGGGGGTTCTTTCCTGCAGAGGTATGAACTGCATGGGAGAGAAACTGATCTGTAGGGCACCTTTGTAAACTGCTTTCAAAAGCAACTGCTTTCAAAAAGCATTCTCTGTTGCAGAATGGATATGTTCTTAAATTATTGACTTAGAAAACTTTTCCTATCACATTTATGCTTGAAGATTCATATTTATTTGCTGGTGTCCTTTTTG
Organism: Rhabdornis inornatus; assembly: GCA_013397075.1. Taxonomy (NCBI): domain Eukaryota; kingdom Metazoa; phylum Chordata; class Aves; order Passeriformes; family Rhabdornithidae; genus Rhabdornis; species Rhabdornis inornatus. The sequence goes on from VWZS01008906.1 coordinate 164,561, forward strand.
GCTTTCTAAACAGTTGGGTTTGTTTGGTGACTTTTTCTTGCTTATTTTGTTGTTTTTTGTTTCTCTCACATGAAATGGTTGGGATCACAGAACACTACAGAAATATTAGGGAGTTTGAGAATTATTCAAAAGGGCTTTCCCCAAGCTTTATAGAAGTTTTAGAATCAGAACCTCTGATGCCTTATTCAGAAGCAATATAGCTGTATTAAAATATTCACATTAATAGTGTTTGTTTCTTCAAGTCTCGAATGTTTTTGGTATCATGATCCTTTTATAGCATTTGTATTATGGTCATGTATTTATTTGCTTGAAATTCTTGGAATTTTAAAGAGAACAGGATAACACAAGATAAAGTCATCGATTTCTCTAATCTGCTGGTCCTAAACTTGTTGCCATTTTGAAGCAAAGAGCTTCATGTATATTTGATTGCTGAAGCTGAGCAGCAGGACACTGTGTGGGATGTGTGAGCTCTTACTTCACTCCCACGTTGTCAAGTGATCCCTTGTGCCAAGCTGATGCCTCAGAAAAAGCCTACTCTCTTAACTGCATAAACACGAATTGGCTGTTTGTAAGGGGATATGCAAAACACTGTTTGCTTTTTATTGACATTTCTCCTGCTGCAGCACATTTCAAGAAAGGTCATTCCTTCTGTTCCTTCTGTTTCTTCTATTGATGATTCAAATTACACTTAGTGTTGTGAATAGAAATACAATGCCATTAACACCCTATGGTGCTAACCTTTATTTTAATGAAATATTAATCCCTAAAATCTAGCAAGCTGCTGAGGGGGGGGTGGCATGGGGATAGGTGGGCTGGCATGTATAAATTAGGTTGTTTAAAGCTAAAGGGACAAGAATATAGTAGCTGAATGTGGCAGCCTTCAACCAGTCCTTCTATTCTGGGTATTTAGGTGGATTTAAATATTAAGTGATTCTTAGGGAGCCTTTTGGCAGACAATTTAATCATTCTCTCTCACATTAATTGTCTTTAAATATTAAGTTTTCTCTGAGATTAAGATCTTCAGGACATGAAACAAGCCTTCATGTATTCCCTCACAGAGGCCAGTGGAATTCTGCATACGTTTAAGTCTGAGCTCTTTCATAAAATGAACATTAATTAAAACTGGTATTTAATCTTACCTAACTCTTCCCAATAGTCTGGAAATTGAGGATTATAAAGATAAAACCATTATATTGTTAATTATTTTATTGGGAAAAAAAATGCCCTATATCTTCTGCTCTTGCAGATGATATTGAACAGCCTATCACTATAATCTACCAAAATTGTCATCAATGAATGTGCAGTCATAAATAGGTGGGGAAGCGGTAGGCAAGTAGAGATCTAAAAGTTTGTGAGACAAAGAAAGAACACTCATGTGAAGCTAAGATGGAAGGAAATAAAAAGAATAGTTTTGGGGAGATAACTTTGCCTCTTCGCAAAAACAAAACTGACTGTGCAAGAAAAGTGTACAGACTTGTTCATTCTTTGTCCTCTTGAAAGGTAAAATCCTTCAGTATCTTATGTTTTGACTCCCTGGCATTGTCTTGTGCTTGAACTATGGTAGAGGCAAGCATTATTTTGTACTTTAACTATGTTGTGCTGTAGGTGTTGAGGAAAACTGCAGCCTAATACCTTCAAAAGAATATAATCAACATTGGGAAAAGAAAAGGGTATATTCAACACCTTTTTGCTCTTAGGATGGATCTTCAAAAAATTAGGATTATAAAATGTCATTGCCTATGGTACTACAGGACTCAAATCATTTCTGATGAGCAAAATCTTTTTAAGAGAAGGTTAAATTTTCTGTAGTCTCTGGCCTGCATATAGGATATCACCAACTTCTCAAATCTCAAGCTGCTTGTTTATGCATACTGAAATTTTATTCTTTGAAAAGATTTGTCTAATCCACACAATAAGTATTCTTTGAAATTAAGAATATTGCAATTTGCTGTATAGAGACAAATGATAAAGACACCTGCTATTTTATGTCCTGTGTTACACTTTGCTTTTTTTTTACAGATGGGTGTTTGGAATAGAAAAATAAAAATTAATTAATTTTTCATATTTGTAATTATTATCAAATATAGCATAAAATATATCTTTTTGTACATTAAAGCAGATTTAATAGATTTGGTCAGCTATTAGTAATCTATCGTATTGATTTAAAAGCTCAAAAATAATAAGACTAAATCATTCTCATTTATAGTAGAAAAGTCCAAACCATAATTTTTTCAAGTTAAAAACGTTTAGATAGAAACAATGAGGGAGCAAATTCAGTTCTATCAGGATTTGACGAGCATTGTAGGTGTATCAGGTTTAGTCTCCTATTTGGAAGACATACAAAATTACTCAGGTGAACACAGAGGTGTTTCTGTGGGTTTGTCAAACTGTGTTAGTGCTTTTGATGTTTCTCACAGGTTTGACAAGCATTTGTAGTGTACAAACTGATAAGAGTGTTCCCTGTCTGTCAGCTGAGTTGGAACCAGTACAAATGATTACCAGCACATCCACCCTGCCAGGACAAAATATCTGGAGAAAACAGAAAGCAATATAAAAAATATTCTTCAATTAAAAGCTGCCAGAGGAGAGAAATTTGATCTTCAATATCAGCTTTTCACTTAATGTTTCAAGTATATTTGTTTTTAGGACAATTATGTAAAGAGATGGTTTAGAACATTTCTAACTAAGGGTCTTCTAGGAAGAGTGATACTTGCAGATCCTTGGAGTTTCAATATACTGCACATCTTTCTACTCCTCCACAATTTATTTTAAGAAACATCATAAGGAACCTTAAGCCCCCTGTATGTATCATTTTTGCTCTCCTACATGCATTCAAAGTTGTTGTGTTGGGCCTTTGACATAAATTAGACAAGTGTCTTCCATTCTGGTTTTATGGTTATGCCTTCTTTAAACTTGACCTGTGTCTCCTTTCCCTGCATATATCTGGTTATGAATTGTATTTGCTTCCCTGAAGAGACTTTAAGTAAAGTGCTTTTTCTTTCATTTTCAAGTTCTCTTAGTTCTCTTCTAATATTTTGTTTCTTCTACAGACAAATAAAATCAGATGTTACCACATTTTGAATACCAGCAGTGAAACCTCACATATTTTTCTTGAAAAGGAAACAATTTCAGCATGTTTTCCTCTTTGGGATTAAAAAAAACCCCTTGAAACCTTTGCCAAATTTGAATGTATATAAATATATTTTTATTTTCGAACTGCAAATTTTATTTTAAAATTATTCTTCCAGTAATAAAATAAAATGTTACATTAAAAATAAGAACAAAGCGTTAGATGAATGGTCCTATTAAGCTTTCCTCAGTATTAGAGAGTTTCCAAATGCATAGTATTTAGCCCTTAATTTTTATGAAGGCCCTCTCTCGGGAAAGAAAAAAAAAGTGCAAAACCAAACTACAGTCCGTTGGTTTATAGTAGTTCTATATCTTTTTTCATTGAAGCGTAACAAAAATATTGGATATGGTTTAGGATGAGAAATTTGTACAAGAATCCCAGCTCATTGCTGAAACACAGCTATTCCTGTGGGCTAGGACGCAACAGTGAAGGACCAGTACTTCGCTTTCTGGATAAGAAGGGAAGGTGATATAAACACAGGGAGTTTGTGGGTCAAATTTTTAATGCTAAAAATACTGCTCAGAAATGCACTACAAAGTGCAATGTCCGAGTCACAGCTTGAGTCACTCCTCAGGGACCAGAGGTTTCTTGTGGGGACACACCCATCTGATGTTAGAAGTGTTTTTTCCTTATTGCAAGCTAGCAGTCAATACTTTAACTTTCACACTACTTATTAAAATATTTTACATGATAGCCTGCATTCAGTCTTATCACAGATTTACCTCTCTGAAGATGAGATGTCAATATTTGAAATGAAATTTACAAGACAAGGATTTCCAACTTACATATTTCTAACGATTTTTCTTTGTTGTATATACCTCTTCACTTCCTCCTATCCTCTCCAACACAACAACATATAGCTATAAAGCCATCAGTAGAAAGCCACTGAAAATAAAAGTGAAATTAATAATTGATGTGTTAGAAACATTTTGAAAGAATTATTGACTCCACAGGTTTAATTTGTGATGTAAGAAATTGCTATATATCTCTGGAGAGTTCTGGAAGGAAATCCTAAAGATGTCTGTAAATGCAAGCCACTGTCTCAGCATGTCAAAGCTGAAGTCAGCATACTGCAGGATATGCAGATACAGTGTGCAGTTCTACAGGATTAAAAACTTTAGGGTTCTTACATTTAGATATTTTTCTAAGTCACCTTTACCTGAAATACAAACATATTAGCTGTATATACTAGGTTAAATATTGATAAACTTTGCTTAAAAGAAGATCCAGTTAGTTTCTGCAAAGATGTATTACTGTCTTATCTCTCTTTTTGATCCAGAAAAAGTAGGATAAAGGATGTCCTGGTAGCTAATGATAAGAGATAATATCTTGGGAACGAAGTTTACTTTAAAGCTTATAACACCAACAGTAAGCAATAAAACTTGAACTTAACTACTTTTTCAAGCTCAGCTGAAAATAAATTAAGGGCTCAATTTATAAGCATTAACCAAACAAGAAACAGATAAAATGTCATGGACACACACTGCTGTTTGAACAGTTAATATTTATCACTGTTTTCCAGGGGAACTTGTCCTGTTTGATAACTGTTAGCAATTGTTTCATATGACAAACATTATACTGGTATTAAAAAAAAAAAAAAATCTTAATTTTATTTCATTCCATAGGATGGTATAAACTAGAGAGCTCTCTCTCTAAAACTGAGGCGAAAGTAGATAAGCACACATGATTTCTGGGAATGTCTTTTAGCAAAAAAAACTGGAGGACTGTATGAAAGAGCTTTTCATTAATATTGTATCTGTCAAGTGGCATTTAAATGTCAAGAAGATGTTCTCTGTGAGGTTCTTCTACAGCTTTTCATACTGTCATTAGAAATAGATCATACTTCAAAATCAGCAGTGTAGATGTACATACCCAGTACTTTAACAACACAGCTATTCGAGTTCAGTCAAATCTATGACGTAAGAATAGCACAGTACAACAGAAAAGTGAAGGTTCTTTATAGATCCTCTATTTCATTAGCAAATATTTGAGATTAGCTCATCTGGTTGGAGCATAGTGCTAATCATGCCAAGACTGTGGGTTTGATTCCTGTATGAGCCATTCACTTAAGAGTTGGACTTGATAATCCCAGTAGGCTCCTTCCCACTCAGACTATTTTGTGTGATTTGTTCATGCTGATTTCCTGGCATCTTAAAAAATTCAGCCAATAACAGTAATTGCACATGTGTTGGATGTGTATTGCAATTGTTATTTATGCCTACAGTGTCTTCCAATCAGGGTTTTTTCAAAGAAAATTGTTACTTCCCGCTTTTGTCTTTTCTATATGTGACATTATTATGAAGAACAAAAGCAAATGAATAACCTACACAGAAGAATGTGCAGTTGCAAACTGTTTGAAGATATCTGTGGAATTGAGGTAGAATGAATATGAGAACATTTTATGCCTGAGTGGCAAACGGGATAGTAGGTTCAAGTAGCAAAACTACATTATTAGATGATTATTTTTTGCTTTGAAGAAACATTATTGTACTTGAAAAACATTAGTGCATCTATAACACAAGCTTTATTCAGCATGAGTTTGGTCCTATTAACATTTCAATTTACTGTTGGCACACTTATTAATTTCTGCTTCCTTGGCGGAGAAATTGAAAAAACAGTAATTTTTTTTCCTCAGGCATGTGAAATAATAGTTTACTTACACCACTTTTTGCTGTTATTGTACATCAGCTGGACATATGCAGATACAAGTAAGATTACACAAATATCATTGAAAATTCCTATTTTAACTGCAAACTCACAGGGGACTTTTTCTTCTGAAAGTATCTTTGTGAGACCCATAGTGCAGTAAGGCCTGACTACCATTTGATCTAAGCATTTTTATGATGAAAAAGAATTATGAACATAATATAAAAAATTAGGTCCACCACTGTATTGACGTATTTTGTATAGCGGTCTCTGTTGCTTTTTATAGTGACAGTGATTTGCAACCTTTGCTCCCTTCTCCTTGTTATTCTTTGCTCTCTTTCAGCTTCACATCAGTTTTGTCCATCACCTATAGCTCTAAATTGGTGTTCCTTAAGGTTTATACTTCAGAGACAACAAGTTGCTCATGGAGGTGTCTATCCCCTACTTTTCTTCACCTTGTCTTGGTAATTAAAAAAGCTATGTTCTCATTGTTTTGGTTACTGATTTATTTCAAAACATGAGTATCTGGGAAATTCTGGCCATGGACAGATGTTAATCATTGCCTTGCAATGCAGCCCTATGAGATCTGTTAGAAACTAGCACAAAGTAAAGGCACTTATCACAAAAGCTATTCAAGTAATCGGACTCTACTCAGACAAGGAAGGTCTCTTAAGCACCATCTCGGTAGGAAGTGGTGTTGGAGGTTGATGTCTAGGCACTTTTCTTCAGCTCCTGGTGTAATATTTCACTGGAATAGAGCAGAAGGGAGATATTTCCACCCATACTAGGCTTGATTGGAAGAAAACATGACAGGAGTGTTCCTGAATCTGGTCAAATTTAGCAGCAGGTTATGTTTAAAGGCAGAGCTAAAAATGGCAGGTGTTCATGATGCTATTTCAATATTCAACTTTTTCTATCTCCTGGACAATCTTGGCATTACATCTGATCCCATGCTTGTAGAAATCAATAGGAACCTTTTTATTGATTTCAAGGGAGCAGGAGTAGGCTTGTGGTAGATGGAGTGGCTTGAGTAGTTAAGAGAAATAGCTTTGTATATCCCCAGCAGAATGAACTCTGCTTTGGAATGGAGTTTCAGTGCCTAGTGACTGGATTACCTTATTAAAAATGTGGTTTACATTTTTAAATGTAAACATAGATTACATCATTAAAAATAATTCCTTTTGCCAGAAATATTTCATTTCATCTATAACAAGAAGCAGGATTACACTTTCCTAAAGTCAAGCAGACTGTTTATAATTTTCCCTTGTTTGATTTTCTTTCTTGCTTTTGTAGTTTTTGTAGACTTTGCAAGAGCTCAAGGTTTTGTTTAGGCTTTGCTTTAGCATCCCAGACGATCATGTTCTTTCCTTGTTCAAGGCTCAATCATTCATCGATTTCCACTGCTAACCACTATGTGTAATTTTTTGACCTCATTTTCTGAAAACCTCTTCTGTCTGACCCTGATATAATCCTGGAACTTTTGTCTAATTAGATCAAGCTGCGAGATCAAGCTACTCAGTGGGAGGATTGCATGGGATGAATACAATGTTCACTGTGAAATTAATTGCAGCAATGACATAATTGCCACAAAATCCCTATCACTGAGAATTAGCATAATCATTGTTCTCTGTTGTTTCGGTAACTGAATAAAATTGAAGGTGAAATGTTTTTTAGTCTTACTGTTCTATCTTGGGGGTTTTCTTTTTATTTTTTTTAATCTGAGAGTAGAATGTTACCAACATGGTATGTAGTACCTCAACAGCAAGCTCAATTCAAGACTCTGTGGCAAATCTGATCTCACGTGGCTGCCCAATGATAAGGCATCTGAGTCCCAGACCGTGGTAGCTGAATCAGAATATTTCTATGCTCAAGGCCAGTGCTGTCCTGAGTTTCTATGCAGCTTAAACCTGGTTTGGTGATTGAGGCTCAGGGGATGCTTTGGGACAGAGCCCTGAGGTTACTACCAGGCCGTACTGACCCTGACCCGTTTGCCCCTGGGTCCTCCCTCTAGAGTTCTCCATGGGTCCAGGATCTCCATTTCAATTTAATCAGAGGGTCTTAATCCCTTCCTGAGCTAGGTTCTAGGTATGCCTTCTTCCTGGCCCATCTCCCAGGTGTGTTTGTTGGGCCTTGACTCCCTAAAACCTTCCACTGCATATGTCTGGGGTTGTTGATGGTCGCTGTCATCAATGCCCTGCTTGGGCTCTGCAGGCTGGCACATGGGTCAGTGAAGGTGTCGCCTGCTCTGGTGTCACCCCTGGGCTGTCCTCCCTCATGGAGTAACCCCATTCTTGCTGCAAACACCTTAAACATGCACCACTCTCAGAACCATGGATTTGGATCCCTTCTTCAGAATTATTTGTGTGTGAAAAAATCCTTGAATAAAATTTAAATGCAATGCTGAGAGCAGGGACTCGGCAATAGTTCATTCCAAGTGACTTGGCAATAGTTCATTCCAAGTGACAGATCTAACTCCACAGTTTACAATGTACCTTCCACTTGGCTTCTTATTTCTCGGGGCTTTTTTTCCCCAATGACTTAATTCTATCTACATATTTCCAAAGCCTTGACTGAAAATACTTCTAAGTAAATGAGCTGTAATTTCCTGTTTAAGGCACCTACTTTAAAGTCTTCAAATTCCTTTAGTCTGGGAATAGATTTTTAGTCCTTGAACTGGTTTTACTTGTTATTTTATAGATGATAGGCACCACCTCTGTTTCTATATAGAGAAAAAAATTCTTTTTTATTTTTTTTTTCTAAGGAAAAATTGTTTAATATAGAGAGAGGGTTGAGAGGCGCATATCCCAATTAGAAGAGGACACCAACCTCAGGAAGGATTAGGAGCCAGTGTTTCCTCCTGGCCTGCTGCAGGCAGATTCAGGCAGAACATGTCTGACTTTAGACTGAACTCTCCTTCTTCTGATGGTTTCTTGGCCTTGCCATGTTGAGAAGCTTAAGAGATTTGGTGGTGGATTCCTGGGGCTAAATCAGGGCTCTGGTTTCCATGTTTAATGTCAGACTCAGACTTTGATAGAAATGAGATTTGTTATTATTGTTCTGAATCTCCTGTATCCAAGAAAGATTTTAAAACTGAAATTTCAATGTACATGATTCTGTGACGAATAGGAAAACTACCTCACTAATAAGGCAATCATAGTTTTAAAAAATTGACATGCTAAAAGCTGCAAGCACCTAAAAGCTAAAGAGTTTGAGGAAATCATATAACATAAGTGACTGAGCCCAAAAAGACTAGAAAAGTCCAGTTTTCCTAATTGTCAAAGAAGCACTTGTGAAGCATTTTGGTGTTTAGAATAAAGCTTTTCTCTTTTTCATGGACTTGGAATTATCTGTAGAACAAACCTAGGCACTGAGGAATGTTCATTTTTATTTTGATTACATGTATTTTAATATTTTAAAATTATAAGAAGTACTAACATCCTGTAGAAATAGAAAGCTTCAATGTTAAAATAAAAAGTAAGGAAGCACTGAAAATTTTGGCAGGATGTAAGATTTGAAGCCTTTCTTCATGCTAATAAATATGTCAATTGGACAAAGTGGAATTGTTCCAAAGAAAAAAGATAATTCAATGAGTAGAAATAATAACAATTTCTAAAGGAGTTATTTAAAAAAAAAAAAAGTAAGCCAGCTTTTATTTTGACAAGACACTCTTCAGGTAAGAAATATAATCAACTAATTTACTAGTTCCTGTCTAGATAGGAAAGAAAATGGGATGGCTCCTACAGCATTTACTATAATTGAATCCATGTATCTGGTATCCTTGCTGAGCCTTGACAGTATAGGTAGCTTTAGGCCAGCTACGTATTTTTGGGATAGGTAAGAATTTTATTTTCAAAACATTTCTTTTTCAGCCTGATGTAAAATGCAGGAAATGTAGATATCAGAAATCTTTTTCCTCTCCAACTTTCCTACTTGGATCAAACACTAACTCACATAATTCTGTATATCTCATATTCTTTCTAACCTTAGCCATGTATCCACTCAGGAAATGTCAGTGATTTTATCAAAGGCCTTGGTAAAGGACTGTGTCGAACACCTTAGGAGGGAGCAAATCAGTTTATTTAAACTAAAGCCAAAGTAGCATTCAAAATTAAAGATACATTATGTTAGAGACTTACTTATGGTGGATTTTCATGTTATAAATTATTTTTAAACACTTTGTTGTTAATTGTAGTGCACCAAAGTTTACACATCTCTAAAATGGATTAATGGACACTCTCCTTAAGAGCACTATGTTTGTTGCCTACAAAAAAAATTATTAAAACTTTCTGTGTTGCATCGCTGCAAAATATAAAGCAAATCTATTGTTGGACGAAATTATCACCTCAGTATGTTTAACTTTCCACCGAAGGAAGATATGAAATTTAAAAAATGAACAAAACCCCACCAAAAAACCCCCAACAATTCTGTAATGTTTATCTCAGATGCTCATTTATTCTTCCCGCTGAGAAAATGACATTCCCAAGGGGTCTCTATCTAAGGCTTATGAAACTTCAAAGCAACTTAAACCTTCAGTTACCTGAGGGCAAAAAATTTTCACTGAAGTTCTTAGGAATATGTTTGAACTGGGTTTGTTTATTCATTGTTCTTAATAGCAGAAATCAATATAAATCTTGCTGAATAAAAATTTATATTCCTAATTTCTCTATTTGGAGGATTAATTGAAAGGTACAGAGTTGTGTATACCATTCAATGATGCATTTATCAAAGAGCATACATCTTCACCTGCTATTGATACCTAAATTGAGGTTGAACATCAATGAGTGCCTCAAGATACTCCACACATGACAGAACTTATTGTACTGCTGTTATAGAGCTTTTTTAATGATAATTAAATGTTTCTGTTTTCTGTCATGAACTTTTGAAATGTTTGTAATAAATAGCTGTAATGTAGTCTTGATGTGGAATTTTGTTTTATTGGTGTCTATTTTCCTTTTTTCTGCTTAGAATATTTATTTTTTCTTAGTCTTCATGTGAGCCTGGTCCTCATCCTGCATAGACACATCCATGTACAGTTCTTGTATACTCTTGTACTTACGTTAACTTTGGAAATATCATAGCCAGTATACAAAGACTTCTGCAGTACTGTGCTCTGTGGGACATGCACTGATCAGATGGGCCAGACAGAGAAATTTCTTCACAGGCAAAGAGAGACATAGTGAGAGGAGACACACACTGACAATATCAAATCCCAATTGCAAAGCCACATTGGAGCTGTCAGAGCAGGAGTCAATCTTGGGTAGTGTTGTGTTTATCTAAGATAGGATTTCTAAATGGAGACTACATGAATCATCAGTTACAAGATCTTTAGAGAAGAAATTATAAATTGCCACCTTTTCACCCTTAAGGAACATAAAAGCCTTTCTGCTCATCCATTAGAACAGACTGTTTTCTACTTAAAAACTTTTTGCTTGCTAGTATAAGCTAAATTAACAGAAGAATACCTGAAAGATGTTTTAAGGATATTTATAATTTTGCAATAAAGCATCAAGCATACCTCAAGTGGGGCACCTTTTAGTAGGAATCATGAGGGTGTAATGGTGTTCAAAAAGGGAAATCAAATTCTCCTGCAGTCAGAGGCTAAAAAGACACTGCAAAGTTGTTTGGTCTTCTTTACCAATAACTCTGCATCTATTAAAGGCTGATCTCAGCACCACCTAAAGAAATAAGTCTCATATAACAAAGTACTGAAATTAACACTGGAATGTACTGATACAGAAACACCAATGACAGTGTACCTTTAATATTTTTTTAAAAGAAATTTTAAAGAAATACTTTTTTTTACAAAGAGTTAGAAAACCTTAAAAAGCTGAGTACTAAGCATCTTTGAGCTGCATGGGCATGGGATGAGGCATGCATTTTCTGATGTGATCTGAAAAAACACCAGAATTTAAGGAAAAAGAATATGTTTTGGGAGAACTAGAATTACTGAAGTCACATTCATGATGCAACAGTGTTGTATATGAGATTCTTCTGCCTCTAGATTATAGAATATTTCAGATAAGAAGAGACTTCCGTAAGTTATCTGTGTCTTTCTTTCTCTGCTAAAATACCCGAAATTATTCTTGCATCCCCTAAAATACAGGTATGGCATCTTGCTCTCAAAATCTCTGTTTTCTGCAGTTCCTTATTCATAATAAAATTCCTTCCAACACTGCATTACTAATGGGACAGATCTTCATCCCATATTTTTATCTACTATTCTCCATGTAACTTAACAAAGCCACTGCTATATCCTGTGCCTTTGGCTGGCCTGTTGGCTGCTCTCTACTGCTTCATCTTCTGGTCAGAATTGGATACAGATAATTAAATTTGCAGGTTGTGAGGCAATTCAAGCAGCCTGGATTCTTGGTTTCCTTTGCTGGCTTTACTAAATACTTGTCTGCCAATTGTAAATGATCTTTTAAGGTCTGTGATCTCCACCCTTTTGACAAATTCTGATATTGTCTATAAGTTTAAAAATTATTTAGGGTATGGGGGACCCATGTATTAAAAGTCAAATTGCTAGTACTTTTTTTTCATTAAGAAACCAAGCTAAAGGCCATTGCATTTGTTTGATTATTGCATGTACATCCATAGAGGAATCTAGGAGTATTTTTTCTTTGCTTCCTGCATCTGCAGTATTTTTATTTCCCACTGATTAACATTTTTTTCCATAGAACCTCTATGTGTGTATGTGTATTTTTATATATATATAAGTTTATAAATATTTGTGGTTGCTTGGCTACTGGTATCTAACAAAACTATATTAGCTCAGTTATGCAGCAAATGGTTAACCTTAAATAATTCTTAGCATAGGGAATTCAAGGAAAGGTGAATGTATCCAAGAAACTTGAGTGAATAGAGGAATAAATTCTGTGAATAGCAACCTTAAACCAGCTCTGGGCTCAGTACTTGAAGTAGTCTAGTTCAAGATTATTTTCCTCTAGGGTTTTCCATTTTGCTGGTGAGTTAGAGAAAAGGAGTAATGCAATACATCATCTCTTGATTCATATTTTATAAGATGACTCAGTCTCTACTTGGTGGTCTAATCTCCCCTCTTTTGTTCATATCATACCAAAATTCTTGTGCATATACTTTTAGATGCTTACATCTATTTTTTAATTAATGTGAGATTTGTCTTTTTATTGAAATATGTTTAACCAGGAGTTCTATTTGTATTAGAATGAACAAATCTTGTTGCAAACCAAGTATGAATGTCAGAGTCTAAGTCCATATAGTGTAGGTACAAAATCATTTGTACTCCTACAGTCATTTGATGTGAAAAAACAATTAAAGTATTTGAACATGAATGCTTAAGAATAAAGAAATTAAAGATGTTTAATAATATTATTATTAGCAGTAATGTAACTGGAAGCAAGATGATAAAATATTTATGTGAATAAATGATGTGACACCTTCTTCACGCTGTAGCTTCCTATCTGTAAATAAACAAAGCTGTGTTATGGTTTTTTTAGCATTTTTTCCAGTATGCGGACTCTCAACTGTAGAAAATATTTGTGCTTTCTGAGCAATATTTACAGAGTGAAATTATCACAAGTATTAAAAAAAAAAACAATTTTAACGTGTGGCAGGGCAGTCTGTTTTAGGAAACTGAAAGTTATCTTAGTCCTTTCCAGACGCAAATGCAAAAACCTTAAACGCAGAAGGATATTGGGAAAGATATAGTCTGGATGACTAGTAGAGGAAAGAGCACAAGATGCCTTTCCACATCTGTCGTCTACTCTCAGATGGGTGAAGTACCTTTGGAAAAAGAAAACTATGATATATTCATTTATTATTATGTTACTGTGGGGCAGGGGCAAATATCTCCTTTGTTCTCCTGGCTGTGGTTCCTGAGGCTGTTCTTGTACCCAAATTAGTGTTATAAGAAACAGATTAATTCAAGAATGTGCTTGGTGTCTGTCTTATTTTAATTCTATTAGTAAGGAAATTCCAGTCAACTGTTTTGTTCTGTTCAGTCTCTACCAGCTAGAGTTCCAAATTAGTGACTGGGAAATTTTTAACTATGCTGGTAGGGGACAACACATCTCATGGTAATGTCCTGTGAGGAAAGTAATAGGCTGTAAATCTCTCCTGATGTCCATGCTGTCTGCTTGGTATGTCACAGAATTAATCAGAGTAAAAGAAGGAACAATGGTCAGACTTTACAGGAATTATTTTATTTTGTCTTAGAACTGCAATGTAATCACATTGAAATAAATATGCTAATTCCTTATTTTCTCTCTTTCTTCCCACCCCTACCCCCTTCTCCTGCCATCCCCCTCAATTTGTGGTACAAGAAGAATTCAGACTTCTGTGTGCTTCCCAGTCTAAAAAAAGGTGGTCAAACTCTTTCCTGACTGACCTACAATCTCTTTTGTTATATAAGTGGTCCATGAACTGGTTCATAGGAATGCAGAGGATGCTTATGCCTGTAATAATCACTTTCTAGTGATAAACTTCTATAATATTTAAAGTTTGCTGCCAAAACAGCATTCAGAAATATGCAAAAATTTGACTTCTTAAGAACTTTGTGTAAAGGAACCAGGAATGTATGTATACATTTCCTGTCTGCTTTAGCCTTTGGGATTAAAGATTATTTTACAGCTCTAAGTCCAGAAAAAGCGCTTGCCAAGTTAGTAGCTTCCCAATTCACTGCTACCTCCCTGATATCACTCTTCCTTTGTAGAGCCATACAAAGAAGGCCAGTATCACTAATCTGTTCTTTTGCGTATGGGAATCTATCTAAACTATTTACTGCTGGTATGAGATGTATGTACAAGGAGTATTCTTGATGAATGAGATTTTTGGGCATAAGCTTGACATCCTCTAATCTCTTTTGAGGACTGTTGTGCTTCCTTGCTATTTGGGAACAGTGTGACTAGGAAGTCTATAGCAGAAATTACCCTCGTAAATTGAATTCCATACTTACTTTCTCCCACATTTATACAGCAGCTTAAGTTCTCTTACTCTTGGCTCAAACTCTGTATCATGCTGGAGAGGATCCAGGTTTCAAAATCATAGATCATCCTGAATGATGATCATAAATGTAATAAAGGCCAATCGTTTGAGTAAGATAATGGCTCATTTTGGTTTCTTAGTATATAAATCTCTTCAAAAGCTTTTTATAGAATGATCTACAACCTCTTCTAACGTAAAGATAACTTAGAGATATGCAATGTGGGAATAACTTAAGTTCCATTAATGTATTAAAAATGTTAATTTTGAAATATTTACATATCCATTTCACTTGAAAAATTATTAGAGTTAATTTTAGATCACTTGGATTCTGGTTAAATCCATTCTATGGAAATACAAACCCCAAATATTTCTTTAAAATTGGATTTTAGGATACAGTTGTATAAAGTGTATTTATTTAATTGTAAAGGTTCACCTTTTTATCTTGTAGAAACATTTTAAAATTTTAAATATGCAAAATCCAATGCTGACAGTTTGTTTTGGTTTGTTTTCTTTTGAGTGGGAAGGGAAGCTAAAGAAAAGTGGAACAACATGAAATTTAAATTTGCAGGACATTACATTATTTAGATGTTATTCATAAAACACCTGTTACTAATAATTACTTTTTTTCAGTACATAAATTCTTCTGCAGGAGAATGAAGGATGATGCTTTTGATCTCAGTCAATATATTGCTCAATCTACAGAAAAATCTGCCTGTATAACTTGACTCTTTTACTCGAAGCTGCTTCAGTTTCCACCAGGGAAAGCTGAAACTATTAAATATCTTAGCTGATCTTCTGATCCACTTCTGAACTAAGCTTCAAGAGAGCTATATTCGATGTTTGTACATCAATGCTTAGAAAGGAATAAGCTACTTTGGATGCCATCTTACTTGTCCTGTCTTTTCTCAGGAGCGGCAGGAAGCACAGAAGGAGCAGTGAGAACTCACAGTCACTCATCTGTGTCACTGCACACTGTGGGTGCAGCTCTTGCACATGGCAGGTTTTTATCCAGTGGAAAACTGCGTGCTGGTATTTCCATGCCTGATAATTGACTGTTGTATCAGAACAAATTCAACTACCTAAGGTGAAAGTTCCCAGCAGCAGGGTGTAGTTCTGGTACCAGCTGCTTGCAGCAGCAAGTCCTCACTGTCTATATACAGCTGCTTGGCTTTGAAGGGATATTGTAGCATGGCAGGGCTGCAGTGTTGGCATGGGGTGTCCAGAAATGCTCTCACAAAGTGCTGAGTAGTGCTCTGGGACCACCCTGCTCATGCTGGCACAGTGGCAGTTTAGCCTCAAGCTCCTTGCAGAGTATGCTGCAGGTGATAAAAAGGCAGAGTTTAAGGTCGGTGAACTTTAAAGACAGAGTTGCATGCAGTGTGGTAGAAGGTAGTTTTGATTTGACTGTTCAGTGCAGGTGTAAAGAGCAGTGGGAAAAAGTGGAATAACTTGTCTGGGGCTTCTATGTCAAATGAATGCAGCAGCACCATTATGCCCAGTGTTGAACAGCCATGTGGGCTAGACCAAAGCCTGCTTTTCTGACTGAGCACTCAGCTGCTGTGGCTAGGTTGGTGAAATATATTATAGATCTCTTGAACACATTCCTAGCCTGCTCCATGGTTGGATCTACAAGAAGAAAATTCAGCCAACAAACTGCAGGGAGAAAATTCTGCATTTTAAAATTCCTGGTCTTGGATTCCCAGGAAGAGCTGACTTTAAGCAAAGCTTTCTCTGTTGCCACTTTAAGGAAACAAATTTTTTTCATGTGAGGTGTTTCCACAATTATTATTTTTTAATTAGCAATAAATCCAGGAAGAATTTTAACTAGCTTAAAATATTTTGGAGTAACACAGGTTCTGTTATTTGTGGGGTTTTGTCCTTTTTTTTGTTTTTGATTGTTCTGGGGTTTTGTAAGTTTGTGTGTGTGTGTGTGTGTCTGTGTGTGTGTGTGTGTGTGTGATTTTGTAGTTTGTTGTTGTATTTGGGGTGGGGTTTTTTGTTGTTGTTGGGTTTTTTGTTTGGATTTTTTGTTTTGATTTGGTTTCTTTTGTTTATTGTTTTGAAAACCATACTGCTAAACTTTTTTCCATTTGGTGTTCAACACTCTAAGTCTTATTAAAGCAACTTAATTTACTATCCTGCTAGTTTAAGTAATGCTTTACCTTTGCCATTCCGGTGGCAGAGGTAGTATACAGAATTTGTCCATCCTGCTCATCCACCATCTGTCTCTTCTCAAATGTGTTAGCATTTTAGAACGAGCTTTTCCCCACCTAATAACTTGTAGTGCTACATATTAATTACCTTTTCTGTGAAGCAATTTATCCCAAAGTCCCTTGCTGACCAATCGCTCCTTAGCTTTGGTTCATGCCCCTTGTTTTTCAGCCCATTATTCTGTCAAGTATTTTCAGGGCACCTGCCTTCTATATGCCCTTCAAAATTGTGTCTCTTAATCATTGTGTTCTGCTAATCACTTCTACCCTAATTAATATATACCTTACCTAATCTCTTTCAAAGCTGTCTTGCCCCGTGTTACTATCTCAATTGCTCCCTGACTCCACGTTTGCACTTACCATCTGGTTTATCAGATATTCTGACTAATCATCTGCAGTAAGATCCACATAGTTTATAATAAAACCTCAAGATCTGGGACCAAATATCACAAATTTGTGGCCAAACCTGTGTCCTGTCATCAGTTCAATGTAGACAGCAGGTGACATCCTAATATTAATGTTCATATTAAATTGTTGTCAGTGTTTCCTAACAAAATTAAATACAGGAGGGAACAAATGTACAGACACTTCCAGCATATTGTGAAGTAGCAAGCCTTACTGGTAAGTGCACGGGAATTAGATGAAATCAATGTACTAAGAGCTAAGTGGTAGCCTGATATACTGGGTCTCCCTAGGATGGAGTTAACTTTTTTCATGGCAACTCCTAAGGTGCTGTGTTATAGATTTTTGACCAAAACAGTGTTGATAGCACTATGAACAGTGCCTGCAAAGCATGAATGCCTTCTGCCTGATCAGTAAATTTTCAGATGACACTAAGCTGGGTGGGAGTGTTGTTTTACTGGAGGATAGGAATGCTCTGCAGAGAGCTCTGGACAGGCTGGATGGATGAGCTGAGGTCAGTAGTGTGAGGTTCAACAAGGCCAAGTGCTGGCTCCTGCCCTTGGGTCACAACAACTTCAGGCAGTGTCACAGGCTGGGGTCAGAGTGGCTGGAAAGAGGCCCAGAGGAAAAGAATTTGGGGCTGCTGGTTGACAGCTGTCTAAACAGGAGCCAGCAGTGTGCTAAGGTGACCAAGAAGGCCAAAGTCATCCTGGCTTGTATCAGAAATAATGGGGCAGGTGGACTGGAGAAGTGATTGTTCTCCTGTACTCGGGGCTGGTGAGACCGCACCTCAAATCCTGTGTTCAGTTCTGGGTCCCTCACTACAAGAAGGACATTGAGGTGCTGGAGTGTGTCCAGAGAAGGGCAGTGGAGCTGGTGAACGGTCTGGAGAGTGAGACATATGAGAAACAACTGAGGGAGATGGGGGTGTTTAGCCTGGATAAGAGGAGTCTCAGGGAAGATCTTGTTGCTTTCTCCAGCCATCTGAAAGGAGGTTGTGGCCAGGTGAGGCTTGTTCAGCCTCTTCTTCCAAACAACCAGTGACAGGAAAAGAAGAAATTACCTCAAGACAGGGAAGGTTCAATTTCGACATTAAGAAGAATTTCTTCGCTGAAAGGGTTGTCAAGCATTGGAATGGGCTACCTGAGGAAGTTGTGGAGTCACTGTCCATGGAAATGTTCCAGAAATGACTGGTCATGTGTCTTAGTGCTATGGTGTTCAATCAAAGGTTGGACTCAATGATCTTGGAGGTCTTTTCCAATTTTAATGATTTTATAATACTATGATTCTGTTTCTCAGCCTGTCCCTGTCACAGTGAATATGCTGGGAGAGGAGAAACCAGTAAATGACCTGAAACAACTGCAAAGGTATTTTGCACTCTATACCGTCATGTACAGCAATAAAAGTGAAAAAAGGGAATTTTTTGGATGGTTCTACTCAGTTAACAGCTGGGCATCAGTCTGCCCTTGGGAAGCAGTGAGTGATTGTATTTGTGCTCTGATTTTGGATGTGATGGAGTTCATTATCTCCATAATAGCCAGTATGGATTTGTGCTGGAAACAGTGTTTATAGCACAAGGATATTTCTGTTGTTGCTGAGTAGTGCTCACTCAAAGTTAAGGCCTTTTCTGGCCCTCATGCAGCCCAATGAGTGCGTTGGGGGTGCAGAAGAAGTTGGGAGGGGACACAGGAGGGACAGATGACCCCAAAAACCCAACTCTACCATCTGAATTATATTCCTCCAGTATGTCTTCAAGATTCAGAATTTTCTTAGAGTTTACTCGTAAAAGCTAGTGCTCTTCCTTTATTAGATTGTTATTTCTTTTCTTCTTTTAAAGAATAAATCTTGGTGAAAATTAAATGCAGAGTACCATTTTTTTTACATTTACTTTTACGACTTTAGGTATTTATTTTCCCAAGCCTTTCATAAAATGTGCTTGGTTATGTATCCTAAAATGTACAGCAATGCTCTAATGGCTCTTGTTCTATTATATCCATTTAAATAAGCCATATGTACCTGAATACTCATTATGCCATGATAAATTACTTTTACAACTTTACACATTGTAATCAATCAACTCTATTCAAGTATAATACTCCAATATAAGCAAAAACTTTTTTTTCTCAATATCTGTTCATAATTGGCATAGTCCATGAATTACATTAATATGTCCACAATTATTCAAAGACTAGGCCCTAGAAATTCTCCCTGTACAACCTTATGTGCTTTTTTTCTTGCAAAAATTTTAACACTGTGATTGCATGTTGATATTCCAACAGTGCTGTTATGAAGACAGGAAGTAGATGGCTTTTATACATAGTCACCCTAGGACAGCTGCAATTTTCTAAATTTTTTTTCCCCTGCCTTCAATTTCTCTCTTTTTTGTGTCAGCATATGGAAAATTAATACTATTGACTTATTTTTCTAAAAGCCTGGAACATCATAGGTTTATAACTGAAGAGAATACTAGATGACTTCTGCATTAAGCAACATCATTTTGTCACCAGAAGAGAATCACTTGCCAGTTGGAAAGACAAAGCACTAGGAGCCAAAACAACTCTTTCAAAACTTAATTTCCTCAAAAGCAAAACGGTATTATTACAATAATGGATGTGAAGAGAAAAAGGTAATTCAACCTTTTGAATTTTTTTGAAGGTAATTCAACAATTTGAATTGGTGGGGCAAAAGAGAGAAAACATAGATGAAAAAATCAAATGTATCGTGTCATTCTAATTGGAAGGAAAACACTGCAAATGAGCAGATGGTACCATTAACTAAATCAATTATGGGGCCACACTGATATAATAAGGATTGTGTTGCCATGAATCATCTCACTAGAACTTACATACCACACTTTTGATGAGTGTTAATGACTTGGCAAAACCACAATTTTTAAGGTTTTATTTTAAGTCAAGGAAGAATAAAATTTGATTCAGTTCTGAAGAACTGAAACATAAGTTTTTTTTAATTTGCTGTTTTTTCCAAACCTGAGGTGTAAACACACATCATTTATGAAACAGCCAGCATTCTTCTAATATTCAAAGCAAATAAACAGACATTAATAAACTGAGAGTATGCACTT
Source organism: Rhabdornis inornatus (assembly GCA_013397075.1). Taxonomy (NCBI): domain Eukaryota; kingdom Metazoa; phylum Chordata; class Aves; order Passeriformes; family Rhabdornithidae; genus Rhabdornis; species Rhabdornis inornatus. Next base: position 184,992 of record VWZS01008906.1, read on the forward strand.
ATTCAATACTTCCACTGATATGTGAGAAAAGTCTCATAAAAGTTCACTTATTCCTGTTCTTAATGAAATTTTTGCCCTGCTGAACATGATGTATCATAATTTTAGATTAACTAAAAGGGGAGTGAAGGATGATAGAAGAATATGATCTATTTTAGTGAGTTTATCAAGAAGAGTCCACGTTGAGAAGGAAGAGGGAGAGTACACTTGAGCATTGAGAAAGGTCATGTTTGTCAAAACAGGTACTTCTTTAGATGGAAAAGTTAAAATTAACAACGTTTCATGCATTCCTAAATGGATGTAAATTGACTAGAGTACAATGTGGGAAAGTTTTAGACTGAAAAATTTTAACTTGTTTTTAGTGAAAGGCAGAAGAAAAAATTTGCACAAATTTATAGTATATTCTTTGCACTGAAACCTCCATTGTAACTTTCTTCAGGCACTAAGGAAATGTAGACATCAAGCAGAACTTCATCATCTAGACTAAAAGAAATTACTGGAAACACCAATTGGCTGTATTTAGGTTGCAGCAACTACTTGTTATCTGGAAATGTGTCCCTTTAATATAAAATAATTTTAAAGAACAGCACCCACTGCATCTTTTGTCTGTTTTCTTTGTGTTTCCCTCAAGATCAGGTTTTCTCACAATCTAGTCAGCAAAACAAAGTACAAGACTGTAAGGTCCAAAGGTTTGTTCTTCTAAACTTAATAAAAACCATCATTCAACAAAATTATTTAAAAGGAGACTGGGAATATAGATAAATAAAAAAGAATATTGACAATTAAAAAATGTTAATGTATTAATGAAATGCAAACATATCAGCTATAAAGAAGTAGGGTTTCTAACTGAAAACAATGTAAAACTGAATACAATGAAAAAAGAGCACCAAATTCTACACTGCATTGTGGAAATGAAACTTGAACTTTTGTTTGACAGCATTGGGGTGGCAATAGTGAATAAATTATAGCACTGTTACAAATCTCTCCTTTCTATTTCTTTTCTTCTCTTACTGAAAACCCCAAGGTACAGACAGGTTCTTTGTCGTCCTTTGGTTACTGTAATCCGCAGTCGATTGTTTGTTCAGCTTACAAGGAGGAAAATAAGCATCATCTGACAAACAGAAAGAGTTACTTTCTATGCACTTTTGACAACAGCAGTGGAATTTAATTGTGTCATGCCTTGTGTGTCATACACTACCATTTATGCGTGGTTTTTCTAGTATTCCTTTAATAGAATGGTATGGGAGATAAAGAAAATGCTCCCAGGGCAAGGAACACAGGTAGTACTTCATTTAGTCCTCTAGAAAATCATATTACTCCCTGCTTTCTTGCATCTTCTGGAGTTATAAACCCCATTTTGCTATGTTAAAATAATTCCTGAGGAATGATTTGAGAAGCCCATTTGCTGGACTTTTTGACATTCCTGACCAAGCTGAAGAAGAGCAAATCTGGATGAAAAGAGGCATGCCAAATAAAAAATGTGAAATATATTTTAACATATATTATAATACATACATTATTATAGATACATTATAATTGCATTCCCAGTATTATCACACCCAAATATATAGATATTACCCCTACATTGTCATTGATCATGATGCCAGAAATGAGATTTTAATCTCAAGCGCTGAGGTGATGACTTTCTTACTGATATCTTCAATCTGAAGGTAAAGTAGCTCTGAAGGTCACAGGTGTTGTAATCCTAAAGTATGAAGTTTGATATCCCAAACACATAAATCACTTAAATGTTGGAGTGGTATTAAGAAACTGAATTTAATCATTAGATAAATATCTCCTGGTTATGGCTGGCTTGTCAATTAAGTGTTGGTGTGTAACTTCAGTTTTTAATGCCTCAGTTTAAAAGTTATAGTTTCAAAACTAACATTAAAAACCCCTGTAAGTTGGAAGACTGTTCCTGAGAAACATATCTAGTTATGCGTAAGTGTATTTGGAGCCTTGAACTGAGATGCATTTTCAGATCTACCTTCACTCTACATAAGTGGAATTCATATCACAGTAGGTGATATAGCCAGACACATAGATTCTCTGCACAATAATAGCAAAGAGGCAGAAAGTTCCAAGTTTCTGTAGTTCATATTTTTTTTGTTTGTTTGTTTTAATTCAGTATGCTTTTGTAGTAGACCTACAGGTGTTAAGAGATCTTTAGACATTTTCTTCATAAAAAGGACTCTGTCCATAAACCCCAGTGCTTCCATAAGGAAAAAAAAAAAACACAAATTATGGAAATATTAAATTTTTGGAAGATGAAACAGCAGAATTTTTGCCTTTATTGCAGCCACTAATGTGAATATACTGAAGAAATCCTCCAAAGAAATAAGAGACAGCAATTCAGTTACTCAGTGTTTCTCAGAAATTCTGTAGATACTGGAAGAACGTGCTAAAACATTTGAGATTTTATATGCTTAAACTGTACTCTTGAGAATAGACCTTAATTTGATTTGTAGTTTTGATAGTTTTTAAAAAATCTGAAGACTCCACAGTGTGCATTATAGTGGAGTTATATCATGAAATTGCAACAATGAATAGTAAAATGGGATTTTTTTTTTGTTTTGTGTGGAAACAGTGCACAGTAATTTAACCTACAACAAATTAATGATGGTATTTACCTCAGAGTATACTTTAAATATAAAGAATTACTTCTTCTTGTGGTGTCATAACACTTTATCAGTCCAAAGACTCCAGTAATTTTACCCTTTTTGCAGACAGCACAGTATTGTACATAAAAAATTCATGGAGCACATATTCCTTGAAAAGCACAACAGAAGCAAATATATCTATCTCTCTGTGCAGTTGTAATGGTTGAGATGTGGAAAAGTAATTCATCCCTCTGAAAATATTAGCAAGTAGTTTTAGAAAAAGAAATGTCAGCTACACCATATGTCCTATAAATGTCATCTGTAAAATAAAGAATTTTTTATTCCAGAAGCTGTAGCCTAAATTGCTTACCTGACTTTTGAGGAAATTGAAAATATCTCTAATGTGATTAATTATCTTAAAACCCATAAAATCTTATTTTGTTTTATTTTTTTATTTAAAAGTACTACTCTGCAATGGGAAAAGGACTTGGGCTATTTTGAGGCTGTGTACCTGCCTCATGCACAAAAACATGTTAATAATATATAAAGTATGAATGTGTAAAATTAACAAACCTCTCAAATCCTCTCAAGCCCCTTCAAAGATTTCCTTCCTGAAAATCCTGACCATTGCAGCAAGCCCCACAACATATTTTGGGGTTTTTTAAGATATTCTAAATTGAATCTTGTTTGGGATGTCAGGCAACAAAAAGAAAATGTATTTGTTTAAAGATAATGTCTATGTTTAGAAACATCTGTTTTGCCATGCCGTTGTTATATTTAGACAACTGGTTGCAGACTATTTAGTTTAGTTTCAAATTTTGTTATGTGGCATATTTCAGAACTGATATTAACTGTGTTGCAGGAATTCAAATGAGTGGATGATCTGATCTGCTATGGCATATACCATATTAGTTCTCTTCAAAACCTATCATCCAAGACTTGTGGTACATGATGGGTGTAAATAAGCCGTCATTGGGACAACATTATCTTTCAAATAGGGAATTTCATAACACCTGGATAAATATTATATCTTATCTTTAGATGATACAACTTCCCAGTGGAGTTCTTGTCTGTCCTTAGGGCCACAAAGACTTTGTTCTCTAGGTCTCCATATACAAGAGGAAAAAGGTGTCCTGCTTTTGCATAGTCAGGATGGTCTTTAGAATTAACTGGAGACTGCAAAGTTTTTCTGTTTTATGAGGCGACTTGCCACAAATAATGACATTCTGAAGACAAAGGAAAAGGTGATGATATCTAAGAATGAAAGTATTGCAATTCAAGCTGATGTTCATGTTTATAACTCAACTTTTGCAATGTTTGCAAACTGTTCCAAATTTCAGAATAAAATTTGTGAATAATTGTGCATAGGTTCAAGTGAAATTAATATTTTCTGTGGAAACAAAATAATCACCACCACCAAACAAACAAACAAACAAAATTCCCAAAGTAATTTAGTTTCAAAAATATGGTATTTTTTTCAGCAGAACTCATTTTATATTGTTAATGGAAAAAAATATCAGTGTATCTCTGTCAAAACCAGCTCTTTTTTTTTTCCTACAGAAAGCAGTCTGTACACAAAAATGAGATTAAAAATACTTGCAATTCACGCAGTTTAATGTTCTGAGAGCTTAAAAAAATTCTGATCTTAGAAACAATTTCTTTATTGCAGGTCATAGCTCTGTGTAGGCCATTTTTTCTTGTTTATCATGATCAAAATTGCCTTGGAAGTTCATATAACTCATGGCAGCCTGTGAGATGACCTTCTCCCAGCCTACTCTACCATATTATTTTACAGGGGGAATATTGAATGGACAGTCTGTGATTCTGATTCTCTGATGCTAAATAATATTATTTTAAAGAGAAAAAAAAAAGACAAAAAGAAGGAAAATATCTAGAATGGAGAACATGAGATGGCAAAAAACCTCAGGGGGAAAAATTTCAAACTGTTTCTTCTGCAAGTGAAACATTTCATCATTACAGTCTTTAAAAATGCTAAAAACCTGAAAGAACAAATTTTAAGGGGAAATCCATCCCCACAAAAAAAGCCCTTTGGAAGAGGGCTTGTAATTTTTTGTGTGTTTATAAAAAGCCTAACACAATGAAGCTATTGATTCTGACTTAAAGCTGTTTGAAAGCATCTGAGACACTGAGATATAATTTCAATATTGAATTTTCCTCGCTTGATCTTTGAGGAAGTTGATTTTACAGATTTCTGTGGTATAACTTGTTGCTAAAGGCAGAAAATAAAAACTCCAGAAAATTAAGTAGCAGAACTCGAAGACTCTTATCTCCAGGCTTTTATCATCCAGGCTGAAAGAGGTCGAGTCAACAGAGAAATATAAGATTACAGCTGCTAAGGTTCTATGATAAACAATTTTTAGGAACTAGTAAGGAAAATTTTACAACTCCATTAAAACAGAATTCACTTGTCACTGTGGGTAAGGTGTACAGGAAATAAAGGCATGTATCTCAGTCCCTGTAAGCCATCTCTCAAAGAAAATAAAAGGGCTTCTGTACCTAGAAAAAGTGCTAATAAGCAAACAAGTAATACTAAAAGCAGGGAAGAATTTCAGGCTTACTACTAAAAGTAAATTCTTGATCACATGTTGTGTTAAGAAGTAAAATATCATATTATTTTAGGCAAAAGAAATTTTAAAGACAAAAGTTTGAAATGGCATCCAAGTCTAGGTACTATTCAGATGGTCTGATACAGACTGATGTTTATTTTTGACATGTATGATTGACATAAATGCATATTAAAAAATGTTGCTTTTAACTGAATGAAGAAATGTTAAGTGGTTTACTAATTAATATCAAGATCAAATAAAGTCTAGATAAACTTTTGGTAGCTTGCAAACAGCATATTAAGCTCCCATATCTTTGGCCTAAAATAAACTCGAGATCATTATTATCCCTTTGTCTATCATTCACACCTGGTTAATTCCTTCTTATCCTAGTCCTGGCTGTTTTTTGGTCATAAAGAGAAAATGCAACAGAACATCAAAATCTGCCAAGAAATCAATAAAGCTGGAACCTCTTGTGTATATTCACTGGAAAACCAACAAAGCAGTTTGTAAATTTTAAAGGTTCAGCAAAGGGAAAAAAAGACACACTGAAGTCCAGACTGGTATATTAGAAGTACTTCTGCTTATATATTGTTCTTGAATGATGGTTTTTTTAATTGCAATAGAGAACAGGTCAAACAGAATGGGTCAGTAACTCCTCATATGTCACAAGACTCTGGATTTGTCAGATAATATTTACTAAAATATGCTCTTGCTCACCTGTTGAGAGTCCCAACATCTTTACAGTTTTCAAACTTTTGTAATTGAATCTACAATTATGTTTAATGTTAGTTTAAAGGCTCTCAAAATCATACTTTTTTTTCCATTTTCCAGGATTTTGCAATAATATATTAACTTGTATGCTTGTAATTGTATGCTTTAAAATATTAGATTTCAGCCCTTGTGACTACAAAATTTTTGATGTCCCTTATTGAGAAACATGAACCTTTTTTTATCAAAGACAAATTATACCAGACTGCTGTGGTTAATGAAGGGTAATTCTCAAAAGTTCATAGTAAGAGTTCAAATAATCATCCATAACCTGATATTCATACTAGTCAGTCAGAGAATTAACCATATGATTCACAGTGTTTTAGATTTTCATTGATTTTCTTTGTCTCACTCTGATTGCACAACTTCTGTTGGAAAAAAACAGGAACAAACTTTTTTTTTTTTTTTTTAATTTCAGAAAATACAGATAATGTGAATAGCAGAAGAAAGAGGTGCTGAAGAAAAACTCAGTTAGGAAGGGATTTCTAGTAGCTGACAGATGTATAAAAATCTTAGGCTAGAATTGAAAGAGAAGAATAAACCTGAGTTATCTATCTGGCAGAATGAAGCTGCGAGGAGGAAGATTGGACATTTAAGTTGGGCTAGGCTAGGCAGAATTTGAGAAGTGTTACGGGAATATATGCAGGGCCAGCATGAAGTGGAAGTTAAAATTTGGCATAAAGATGTCAGACATTAAGTCAGACAACAATTTTAACAGAACAGTCAGATCAATAAAAAATGGATTGTCTGAGAGACAGTATATGAGTCTATAAATGAATGGTAAATAGAGCAGAAAGGCAAGACCAGTTACACAAGAGGTAGGCATGAGTTGAAAGAGGATCTAATCAGTTTTGCAATGGCTGATTTAATGCACTGTAGGTACCAACACTGCAGCATATCCCTGTTTTTAACACTACACAGCAAAACACAATACATCACAAAATGTAATGCTATCTCTTTTGCCATTTAATTACTTTACTTTCTTATATACATTATTTTCAATTGCTATGTGAGGCTAAAAATTTATATGTCTTACTTTAGTTTTAGACACTGGCAATGGGAGGAGGGAAGGTTTTCAATTCAGCTTTTAATTTTGGCTTTTTTTTTCTGCTGCCTGGGAAAATGAGTTGCTCCCAAAACCCAAATGACACCTATCATGTGAACTTATATACTACAAGACAGTAAAACTAGAAGTGAAAAGGACACTTAGTTATAAAAAGCTTTTGTTCTCATAAGAAAAGCCCTTGATTGGGTTACGTTTGGTCTATTTTGCATTAAATTCTGTATTATCTGCTATCAAAATATCTCTGAATATGAGCTGATCTTTGAAGACAAAACAGTGGAAATAGAAGTCCAGGTGCACTCTGAAATCAATGTTAATTTTTCAAAGCCTTTAATTTCCCCTCTTTCATTATTTTCTTTCACAGTGAATATTGCTTCCTTTCAGGATGCATGATAATGGAAATGACTTATTTGTTTTCACCCAGTGATCATGATTGCCACTAGTAGAATTATCTTTGAAAACATCACACTTTTATCCTCCTGCTTTCATCTTTTTGGAGGCATTAATCTTCAGTCTAGGGAGAAAAGCAATATCTCACATCAGATCTACTCTTTCATACTATTCAGCTAGCACAGCTATTTTGGACAAAATCTGCTAAATAAATTTTCAATGCATCCTCAAGTGTAGTTAATAATAAATACAGAGTTATGACAGTAAGGAGCAGCATAATCAAACCTTTCTTTTTATTTTTCAAAACTAGCTGACAGCTAGTTTTTATATTATTTTTGTGCTTAGGATTATGATCTTGACAAAAGCAAGGGCTGGAGAATTCTTCAGAAATAAATTACTGGGAAAAAATATTTTCTGTGACTTTGAAATTCAGAGCCTTAAAAGCATCTGATCACATATATAAGGAACATGTTCCTGGAGTACGGAATGGATATGAACACACAAAAGGTTCATAAATAAATTTAAAATTCCCTCATGATCACAGTGATTTGATTTTGCTGTGGTATGAGTATCAGTAGTATAACTAAGATGGAAAGACCACATTTTAGACCCACTTATCTGTAGCAGCCTGGCCCTGTGCAAACATGAGACCACCTTAATGTAATTTAATTTATGTCTCTGGAAAGGTCCATTTACATAACTGAGTCACTAATGTCATAAAACATTTTTCACCAAGAGTCAACTGCAATGCAAAGAAACTAATTTTTAGCTTGCAGTCACTCTAAGGTCATGAAGTTTAGTTATGAATTTGGAAAGAAAATACTTTCCTTGGACTCTTAAATTGAAGATGTTGAGAACTAATTTTATGGTGTTTTCAACATGTAGCATTTATCCAAAACTGTCACCTGCACACAAAGTATATTTTTTATTTGAACCTAGATTTAGCTTCCAATCCAAAGTAAACTAGATAACTCAAGGTGTGTCAGAGACAAGCTGTATTCATTATTTGTGTCATGAAATATAAAAAGGCTGGGGGAGAAACCAGCTACTTGACCTTATGATGCAAGTGGAGAAGTACTCTCAAAATGTAAACAAAATTAACAGAAACTTATCGATATTTTTGCCTTAAGGAAAACATAAACTTGATATGTAACTGGAAACTTGTGAGTTCTGGTCAGTGACAGAGCAGCTGCACATATAAAGATCTCAGGGCAGCAATTAAATATCTCCCCAAAATGTACTACATCTTGATCCTCTTCAGGACTGTAGTGACCTAGCTCTGTAAGGGTTGTCACTGCAGGAACAAAGTACTCTGGAGGAAGCAGAGAGGCTTAAAATATGTTTTCCTTTTATAATGTTTCCTCTAGGTAAATAGTGTAACAGGTGAAGAACATGCCAACACCTTGTTAGTGAGAATCCAAAATTCTCTACTTAAATAATTCCTTGGTAGATTCCCATATCATAGCTGGATGCTGCAATGGTTCAAATAAAACATGATTCAGTGATATCTAATGTGTGTTTTGACAAAACAACTATTTTTTTTCACCTTTACATGTACATGTAATTAGATGATTTTTAAGGTCACTTTTAACCCATTCTATGATGCATGATTATATGATTCTATGGATCTGGCCTCTAAAGAAATGCTTTAATGCTTAGTTTAAAGAAAATTGATATCGATTTGTAGTAAGTTCTATCCAATGTTTTTATATTTATATTCATTTATATATTTGTACAAATTTTATTACACATATTTGAATACAAGATTCTGGGGTTGGTACAGGTCCTTCATACAAAGATATTTTTTCAATTTTCTTTTTCCAACAATTTTCAGTTTCCAGTTTTCTCCAGGCAATCCTAAAGCAAGTAAAACCTTCAGCTCAGAATGAAAACTTCCCCAAACTGGAAGTACACGTTTCCCTACTTTTTTCCATAAATATAAACTTCAACTATGTATGGTGGGAAAAAAGAAAACAAAAAGTTATGGTATTAAGATTTAGATTTTTAATATTAACATCTTGCAAAAGTAGGTTAATACCATTTCATCTAGTTTCACCGAGGTTATCTCTTCTAAGAAGATTTTCTTTATAATTTCTTTTTGGAATTTTTTTCATTCCTTTCTGATTTAGATACATCCTGATTCTTATTTTTCTCTAGATGTGTCTGACCTTTCTCTGTTTAGAAAAAATTGGGCTGACAGTTGTTCAGCAAGTCTTGACCCTCTTTCAGTATTTTAAAATTGTCTAGACATTATCCTTTCCTTAGAACAACAAACGAAAAAGATCTGAAAACAGCTTCTGTGTGAAAAATCTTCAGCACAGACCTGCTTAGATCACATCTTTGGATGTTCATTACAAAAAAATACAAAAGCTCCCTTATGTAAAATCTGTGAGACCGGGGAAAGAGTTCTAGATAAAGCCCTCTCCCCACTCCCCTTCCCACAAATTTTCATTTAAGGTTTGCAAGTACTCTGCGTAGGACATTTATGTTTCTGAGATTGTATCATAAGAAAAGCACAATAAAAGAAGAATAACTAGCATGTACAGCATTTAAGGTGAAAGGCTAATGAGATTGGACAGTCTCTTCCATAGTGTTCCTAATGTTCCAACACACATATTTTAAGCAGTATTGATGTTGTGCTGCTCACTGTTGATGTTCTTTGCTTTATTGTGCAGAACACATAACAAGGGTTATGGTTTGAATAGGGAATTACACTTAATCAGAATATGGCACTCTTTGTGGTATTGAGGACCAAGTCACTAAACTAATTCTAGAAATTTTCACTGTAAGTTTATTTTCTGAAGAGGAATTTTTATTACATGCAGATAGAGATATACAAGTGCTTGTACATTGTCATCTTGCATAAGAAAGGATTTCAAGCAGAAGGAACTGACTCTCTCATTTAATCTTTTTCTCTCAGTATCATCAGCTATTTAGAAAGAACTAATATATTGCCATAGCCACAAATGTGAAAAACAAAAGCAATCTTTTATGTCCATTCTCTTAGATCAAATTTTAATACACTTCATGGCACTGATTTCTCATCGATAGTATTAGTATTTTTTCATCCTATGAGCAAAAGGATTTCTTTGGTCTCTGTCGTCATTTTTCTGAAAAACAGCAGTAAAATATCTATGTCACCTTTATCTAAATGGCAGCAAATAATTCTTTCATCTTTTCTTTTGAGTGAAAAGAAAGTGAAGAAGTGGAAACCTTCCAGGATTATTTTGTGGTGTTGTTGCTGTTGTTGTTTAGAAGAAGCCAATATGTAATAGGATAGACAGGTGGATGGTTTGTAAGGTCAGTTTACCCTGATCTCTTTTTATATGATGTCTAACCCTAGAGACTCATTACAAACAGGTTTTTCTCAAGTCTTGACAGAGGTGCTTTTCCTGTGAGGTTTCAGGTAGCTTTACTTTTAATGCATCCACAATAACAAAGACATACACCAAAGGAAATAAGAATTTCTGCAGAAAACTTTAATTTTTGATCATATAGCCTGGCATTTGTTTGTATGGTACAATATGCCACTTCTTCCAGTGGCTGATGCAGATTTAAAAGGCTACTAGCCTCCTTTGCTTTTCTCTAGCCCCTTTCTTTAAAAGTAACAATCCTGTTAATCTAGTTATAATTCATAGGTGGAGAGTGTCCAATTTGTTCCAAGCTTTTAAAGTCTGGAATTCGAAATTTGAATCCTATCTTGTAAATACTAGTGGTAGCAATCAATCATATACTGGTCATTTGTTCTGTTGCCAATGATTATGACTACTAAGGAATGATTATTGTGTGACAAAATTTGTATCAGGTGGACTTAATTTAACATTGTCTAGTTAATAAATAAATAAATAAATAAACAAACAAACAAACAAATAAATAAATATATTGCCTATGAATTTTGGGTTCGTGAAGACATCCCCTGAAGTAAAGAAAGGGTAAAACAAGTTAGATGGTGATATGAAACAATTATATACAGTTTGAAAATGTTAATATTTATAAATATTTTCTTATAAACTACAGAAAAGAATCAAACAAGTAGTAAATGGAGAGGCAAAGGAAGATAATCCATTTTTCTGCAGCTGAGAACTAGGAACATCCACAGCCTCATGTTTTTACAATCTGTCTTGACACTGAAGATAGGCATATAAAGATCCCCCAATAAAAGAAGATTTGCCAATGAACTCTGCTAAGGGATGTCTGGAGTGTTGGGTTTTGTCTTCCCAAGTCCCTGTTGAATGTGATGCGGCCCTGCTTTTCTGGGAATGGCTGAACAGTTGCCACTGGGAAGTGGTGTATTCCTTGATTTGCTTTGCTTGGGTATGTGACTTTTGCTTTCCTTAATTAACTGTCTTTATCTAAACCCATGAGTTTTTTCACTTTTATCCTCCTGATTCTCTCCTCCATCCTGCTGGTGATTAGACCTCGGCAGACATTATAAACTGGGTAACATTAATCAGACTGATTTTATGATGGCATCACTTTTAGAGAAAGGAGAATGTTGGATTTTTAATTAAAAAAAAAAAAAAAAAAAAGCTTTGTTATATTCTCAGTGGAAATTATATTAGGGCACTTTTGAAATTAAGCACACCAAGGCAATTATTTTATAAAAGCTCTTAAATGGCCTGGACGATCTTATTCTAGTGTCAGTCATTTACTTGGTTCAGCATTCCCATAACCAGTAAATGTCTTTCTAATTTAAATGTACTGAGGCTTCATCTAGAAAAATAGAACATTTGCTATGACCAGTATTTTGATCTAAAGTCTAATTTGTTTATCTGAATAATTTTCTCTATGCATAATGTATATTGTTACTCTTAGTGAAATACCAAGAGCATTTAAGATGCTTGCTAAAATACTAAAATTATTTAATCTAATTTTCCATTGTTTGCATCACTAAGCTTCTATTCAATTCAATTTGAGGCCTGCTAGAAAATGTCTCCAGAGTTTTTGTGTGTCTGTAAAATACTGTGTGGCAGATATCCTCATTTCAAAGTATAGTCACTATATCCAGAGTCTGGATAATAATTTGATCTTATGGATAGATTTGAATTTTAATTACTGGGTTGAGATGAGAGACTAGCCTACCTACTGTTGCTTCATCTACTGAGAGGATCTTTCTCTTGCATTTTAAAAATGAAAATTTCAAAGGAGAGCATACCTCCATAGTAAACCACCTGTAATAAACAGGTTAATCAAGATTTACTTTTCCTGCTTTACTTTATGCAATAAATTTTACTATTTCTTTACCATTTCATTATACAACATATATGTTCAAAATTTCTTTACATAGCACTTAGTAAAATATATTCTTTGACTGGAGATGCTAGATGCCATAGGTAATCTACTTTTTTCTCTAGTCCAATTGGGTGGCTATTCCTAGTTGTGCCCAAGAATTTGAACATCATATTTGAGAAAACTATGATAACTAAGTTTGAACACTTTGGGGCTTGTTCATGCTCCAAATGCAATTATTTTGTCCTGCGTCACAACCATTGAAATTAAAAGATTGGTGTATCTGAAAACCCAGAAGACTGGAAAAGGAATTTTACAATGATTCTTTAGAATACAAATTAAATTCTTTTTCTGGACACCCCTTCTAAAAATTATTTTTACAAGAGCATTTTTAAAATTCACAATTCAACATATAATTTAACAAAATACTAAATATAAATATAATTTAAATTTAAATTATATAATAAAACTAATAAAGGGAAGTAGTATGAAACATGATTTTAATAATTATTGCTTTAAATCTTCATTTTAAAATACATTCTTCAGCTTTGAAACCATTGATTTATTTTTTATTTTCTCACCTTCTCTTGGTTTGTATTGAATATAACCTTCACACATTAAAAATGTAATAGATGACTATTTCTGCCAAGACTGTTAGACTTGATTTATGGATTTGATACAAATTAGCATGCATATATTTAGATATTCATGCATCTTTCTCTCATTAACTCCAGGGGAAAGAAAAAAGGGAATATTTTTAGGTTAGATTATTTCTTTGCTCTAGTTCACTGTGTGATTGTGGAGTTTATGGTGCTAGGATGAAGGTGGGGGCAACAAACATTGGGAAAAATGGCCGAGGGCATAAGAAGGCATTGCTTCTTTTGGTGGCAGAGTTGGCATGTTTCAATTTAATTTGTATATGAAGCTATTGCATGAGCTAAGGAAATTTCTGCCCAGAAAAGTGCACTGTCTGCTAGAGATCTACTGAGGGAGGAGAGAAACCCTTTTTTTCCCTAATCACCAGCACAGCTTGCAGTGTTTGGACTTTTTTGTAAACAAAATCCCAAAAAAAGGCTGCCTTTTTCATGGCTGTTAGCAAGGTCTGACTGTATGGATTACCTCAGTCTTCCAGTAAAAGACCAAGAGTTTTTGTAGATGGAAATAACTTAATTACTTTGCTGGTTTATCAGCTGGTTAATTCTAGGTCTATCATTATCTTAAATTTTAACAAGCTAGCACCACTGTGATTTCCCCAGTCTTTATCAATACTGAATCACTACTGACTAAACCAGCAAATTCAGTCAGGCTCAAAGTGGCTGCTTTCCCTAAAAACATCACTTCAGTCTGTCACTGAGCAACAGGGGAGCTAGAAGAAACCTTAACAATGAATGCTATTTTTTGTCACTTTTTCAGGAATATTGATAGGAGTTGAAAGTAGACAACTACATTTTCAAATTTCCTATTTATTATTCTGGCAGTATCTATTTCAGGATCCAGTAATTTTCAAAAAATACAGGGTTTAAAACTGGTATTTGTTACAAAGAAACAGTAGAATTAAATATTTCTGAGGCATCTGAATGACTTTAGAATAAGCAGAAAGGATTCTTTTGACTCCATTCCAGTTAAGCACTCAAGCTTGTAGGAGGCTAATAGCCTGTATATTAATTAATAACTTTATACTAACATGTTTGCCAGTCAACTGTTATGTGTATAAATACCTAAAGATATTTATAAGGCTAAGGAGCTGGTTATCGTAATCAGTGGAGCTGCCAGTGGTCTGATGAGTTCCACCATCCCTGCCAACTGCTTGTGCACACGCTGTCAGGCTGTCCTGACACTCACTAAGCAGCCCCAGCTAAAGCTCACAACTGCTAAGCCTCAGTATTTTATGACAATTGCCTGCAGTTATGTGTCTATGCATGTCATGTCCCCATGGAAGCATTCTCGCCCAGATGATGCCAGCATATGTTCTTATGCCAGGGCAGGAAAGAAACACTCATGGTACAGTTTGCTGAAGCAGCTTTACATTTAAGGTAAATTAGCATAAATTTTAAAAGTCCAGAGAATGAGACAGCTGCATTCGTGTTGTGGGGAAAAGACCAAAAAGTCCGACATGCAAGCAGATATTAGCGTGAACAAATGGCATAACTGAAGAGGGAGTAGTTGAGTTTTCCATGGACTGGCAAGTCTAAGGACAATTGAATCAGAGTTAACTGGAATAATTTCACCAGAAGATATATATAGGAATATTAAAAGGAAACATATATAATAAGGTCAATTAACTGTTCTGACAGGTTCCCATACCTGACCAGTTTGTATGAATAAAATGACCATTTAAAAAAATTCCTTCACTGAGATAATATTATTAAAATAAATGAACACAAATTAAGCAAGCTGTTAGACATTTTTTAAGGCCTACTTCCCCACCAAGATAATGCAGTTTGAAGCAATTGTTTGGACAACCTGCAAGTAAATCCCCAAATCCTTTCTGTATCTCTTATAAAACCCATCTTCCTAGCCAAAAAACTTATTTTTTCCCTTCAACCACATTGGAAAGTTGCACACACACATTACAGGCTTCCTTGTTAGTCATGAAAGTAACTGTAGACCTTTTATGTTTTACTGAAGGAAATATAATGCTGTTTGATCCTTCTTGAGCTGATTGTTTCCTTGGTTTGAAAATGTCCCCTTTTGACGTTAGAATTTTGAACAGAGCTAGAACTCTCATTACTGCATTAGTATATGTTTGCAGTATTTTTTAATAATGTTAGTGCAATTGTTCAGGAAAGCTGGATTTTTGTCTGACTCCGCCACAGGATAACACAAATCTGCTAAGTATACATGGAATCATTCCAGCTGTTTTTTTATATAAGTGCTGGATAATTTCCTATACCAAGGACATATTAATTCTAAGTGGGGGCTATGAAAATCAATGCTAATGAGTCTCTCAGTGACCATAAATCTTCTCTTATGTAAGTAAACAGAACTCAGTTAAATATAAACTTTTATATACCTTGATGTATAAATGTGATTTACCACAGCATATTCAAGGTAACTAACATTGTGCTTAGAGCCAGTGAGAGCCTGGGCCAATCTGTACCAGATTTGTGCTTCTCCATTCCTCTTCCTTCATGTCTGCATAAAACACTATGCTCTGCTCCCATAGCAACTGCTATTGTTTGGGACCATATCTCTATGTATCCAAAAGGCACCTTGTTTTGCACAGGCCTTTCAGAGTAACCAGTAGGAAAATACTTTTTTTAAAATATTCTAAATTCTATTGACACAGAAGAATGAAACAAAGCTGCTGGGACTGTAAGCAAAGGATTCTGTGCCAGGCAGACAGGGTTTGTGTTTTCCATCTTGATCCAAATCTAGCAGAAACATACTGAACCCAAAATCAGAGAAAGGAGCAGCATTTTTGCAGCTGTAAATGTGTAGGTGCTAACTGAGGAGTAACTACAATTTTTGTCAAACTGAAATTGATAATGAAAAGGAACATCCATGTTTGAAATAATAGACAGATTTTAATTATTTGCCCATACTTTCTTATCCTCTATCTTACTTGAGGTACTTCTTTCCGTTTTGGTACCAGCCTGTGTTACTGAAGTCTCAAAAATAGTCTGTATATCGTCATGATTGTGACTGAATGCAGTCACAATTTGAAGCAGCTGGAAATGGTGATGAACCATAAAATTGTAGAAAGAATATTTATTTTTATGTACTGATAAAAAATAATTTCCTTTTCTCTGTGACAAGAGAATTTGAAAAGTTTTGTTGTCGTGTTTTGTTTTGTTTTGTTTTGTTTTGTTTTGTTTTGTTTTGTTTGTTTGTTTGTTTTTAAATTATTTTTCTCTCTCATATGTAATTTCTTGGGTTCTGCACCCAAGACAGGCAAAGGTACTTTAGTCTTGCACATAATGGAGACTAGAAATTTTGATAAACTGGAACCATTACTGACAGATGGTCATGCATATTTTCATTTTCAGTATTGTGCCAAAACTCATGGGCCCAGCAACAACCAGCAGGCAAATTTAAGCTGGAAACAGAATAAAGAAAGAAAAATGTATGACATATAATTAATTTTGCCATAATGTTCTCAAAATTTGCTACCTATTATCACTATCCTTGATTGCTTAGAAGTTTGAAAAAACTTTATCCCTTATATAAAATATTCAGAACACTGTCTAGTTATTAACATTTATTGCAAATTTCTGTTTATTTTTTGTAGATGATTAGTGGGCCCTCAGAAGTAATTTCTAAAATTGTTGTGTCATTATAGATCCTAACTTCATTGAGGACCCATGGCCCTGCAGCATGAAATTCAATTCAGACTGCTAGACCTGAGGCTCCAGTGTGTACAAAAACTTTTAGCCAATTTAATAGGATTAAATTCTAGATCAAAATTAATAAGATACACCAATATGAAGCCAATTTAAGAGCATATGCACAAGGGATTTCTCTGGTTTAAATCAATTTAAGAATTGATTTAGCTAAATTGTTGCAATTTCTTTTTGTACACAGGAGACAAGTTACGTGAGTTTTATTTTGGGAAGAGTTAATCACTCACCTACAATACCATGGATTTCAAATATTACTGATGGAAAGCAGGTAGGTGCCTTCCATTATAAATATTAAGGCTAATATATACTGTCTGGGGGGTGGGCATGACTGACAGATACAGGGGAACTGGATAATTATATATCATAATTATATATTTCTATCTATATATATTTACAATAAAGGTGAGATACTCAGATATGAAATTACAGGGTTTGGGAAAGCTGCAAGATTTAAGAAAGAATTATGAAGTTGTTATAATGCAATTGATGTTGAATAGGAAGGGTCTTTACAGTAAGAAGCTATCATAGAAATTGAGTTTTGGATTTTTTATCCTCGAGTTGCCAAAATCAAGATTTTCACAGGTGTGTTAACAGTGCAGCTCAAACCTCTGTTAATAATCAAAATATTCAGTATCGTTCAGCAGCTGTTTAATGCTTGCATTTCTGCTAGAAATACTTGGCAGAATGTTTAATAGTGACACTTTTGGCAATGCGTACTCAGCCTGTAGGCAGCTATTCCCTTGGAGCTAAGTGCTCCTTCCCTTGGTAACACCAAATTGCAAACGAGTATTCTGTCATCATGGATGAGATCTGAACTGATATTTCTGTTTCAGTTCAAGCAGATCTTATAAGGGTGGACTGACTGATGTCAGTTCCTGTTGGTGCATGCCTAATAGTCATGGAAAGCCATGGAAAACTGAAACACACATTTCCATGTGTTTCTATATACGTGCCTCTATACAGTATACCTCATTAATTACCAGGCCCCTCAATTTGATTATGTTTTTTTGTTTTTTTCTTCTTCAACAGAACTGTTGCAAAACTGTCACTCTGCAAAATATTTTTTCATCATTGTCCTTATGTTTTTGCATTCATTTTCAACATTGAGCTGTATTTAAGGAACCGTGAAAAATTAAGACCTGAATATTTCAAAAGCTGTCATGAAAGTGAAGATGAATGTCTGAAAAATAAAGACTTGTAACAGGATATTAAAGAACTCCTTAGAAGCCCTTAACACCTTAGAAATTCTTAACTAAGTGCTGGGGGGTCACCCCTATGAAGCACTGGTTTCAGCTGGCTCCAAAATGGACACGCCTCGGGAGACAGCTGAGCCCCTCAGGAGTGGTGATATGTCTTTGGAAAGATGTCCAAGAAAACCATGAAGCGATGAGAGATGTGAGGAAAAAAAGTGAAAAACAGCCCTGCAAGCACCAAGGTGAGGGAAGAAAGAGGGCAAGGAGGTGCTCTGTGTGCTGGAGCAGAGGTTGCCCTACAGCCCTTGCAGAGACCACACTGGAGCAGGGTTATCCTGAAAGACTGCAGTTTGTGGACAGAATCCATGCTGGAGAAGTGAGAGGAGGAATAGAAGAAGAGAAGCTGTTATGGAGCAATCATAACTGCACAGTTCCTCATGAACCTGGATCAGAGAGGAGTCAGGCACAGAGTAGTGAAGCTGAATATGAGAAGTGGAGAAAATCTGTTCTAGATTTTGCTCTTGTTTCTCACTGTATAAATATGTTTTAATCAGCAATAAATTACATTAATTTTCACCAAGCTGAGTCTGTTTTGACAGTAAATGTTTAATGATCTCCCTGTCTTTATCTTTCCTTCATTTTATCCCACTGTCCTGTTGAGGTGGATGAGTGGGAGAGCAGCTGGACCAGAGTCAGCCAGGCAAGTTTGCCCAACACATCAGGGTGAATTATAGTAACATGGAATATGCCTGTCCTAGAAAGACAAAACTCTGGTAACGTTTTTCAATATAGATTAGAATTTCACAGTGGTTATGAATACAGCAATACTTTAACGTGTTCCATTTTGGTTTGATTTATAAGGGTTGTCAAAATATGAAAGAAAAAGTGACTGGTCTTCATACCTATCAATGGAGTTAAAAAAAAGGAAGAACACACTTTTATAACTTATATAATATAGTTGACAAGCTGTGATGATCAGAGTGTAAAGTGCTGATCACATGCTATCACTGTTGTTTGCAACAATAATTTTAAGATAAGATCATTAAGGGAAAGAGACAATTAGGTTCTGAAAAAAAATCACAAATTGTTACAAAAGATTTTTCTAGCAGGTGTCTAGGTTGGAAACAAACTCCAAAAAAGTACATACATGGTTGCTTCTTTTGGTGACAACAAATCTGACTCAATTGGTGCATTTGATTTATTTAGTTCATTACTTTCAGATTGATTTGTTTTACCTTATGATTACCCTACCTTATGATTAGGTATAAAACTGCCTGATATCTTATTCAGTATAATGGCATTCAACTGACAACAAAAAAAACATTAATACAATCAAATTATTTTTCACTTTCTCTTTTTTTCAAATAAATCTTGTCACAACATAGCAATTTTAGCAGCTTTATAGGGGGAAAAAAATGTGGCTTTGGGTTGGGGGGGTTGGGTTTTTTTGCCCCACTTGCAATATCTAAACTTTCCATCTTGTAGAGAAATCAAAGCTTGTCATAAGACTATGAAAATTAATGTAAATATGAGCTAAAGACAGGTGATTCACGTTTTAGAATTTGTTTGATAGTAATATCAAAGCTGGAGGATCGGAGGATAACCCAGATATTGAGTAATTAAGATGATGAAAAAGCTGTAAAAGCTGTAAAACTTTGATATAGAAAGATCGGGATAATTTTCTTTACAGGTTAGGTAAACAAGACAGGATATAGAAAAAATTTCTTTGTCAGGAACAGGGCAATATATAATTTAATTACTAAGTATGAAATTTAAACCAAATTAAATGATAGTTTGTAATTAAACTACAGTATTCACTGAAGTGAAAAATTCTTGAGTCTTACAGCTTAACCAGGCAATAGACCGATTTCCTAGGTCACCTAGCCCAGTCACCTCAGCACAGCTTAAGCTTTACCTACAAAGCTGTAGATTTAGCCTAAAAATTAAATTTGCTCTGCTCATAAATTAGGCAAGTCTTTGGATCATCAATATATGTGCTGAAGAAAAGTGCTACTGAGTCTCATGACTGTCCAACTTTTATATATCACACTGATAAGTTTCACTCAGTTTCCATTGTTCTGTCTTCAAGGTTAGCCAAATGTTCAATATTAAATACTGCTCACACACTTCATTGATTTTATCATACAAATTTTTATCTGATTTCTTAAACATATTCCAGCTTGCTTTACCAAGGTCATTAAGGAAATATTAAATGCAGTCAGTCTCAAGATATTCATTATGACCTTCACAGTTACTGTGATCACAGTTCATTATTTTGTCTTGCAATAAGACTATTACCATTTCACCTTTTAATTGAAAAATTTAAAAAAATATGTATAAAATTTGTGGTAAGTCCCATCTGTATGCCAAATAAAGGTTTTTCCATATAATATTTCATCAAACGACCCAATATGTAAAAATTGATTATATTTACATCAGTGTTTTATTGGCTATGTTGTCCATAGTAGATCTGAAAAAACCCCATGTATTTTTGACCCCGTCATTTCTAAAGATTCTTTCATTTCTTTTCCCTCATTTTCTTGTTTCTTCAGTATGAGTTCTTGAGTTTTGACATTGCTGAGATTCATTCTTTCCTGTTTTCACAGAATGTTGCATTTCCTTTCCTTGAATGTTATAATATACTTTTAGAAACTGACATGGCTCATGTTTTATAAATGTTCTTTGACAACTTTATGATTTTAATTGCCTAATTCTTTCAATATAAACATGTCCCCTCTTTCACAACTTATTTTCCAGTATGAGCCTCTACTCGTGCATATTAGCTTTTAATTTTTCTATAGGACCTATGGGAGCATCACTGTTATTATAAAAAAATGAGAGAAAACTGTAAGTACAGTTGTTTCAAGTAATGCCCAGATTGCCTTTAATATTTTCCTTATCAAAAATTTGCCTTTTTCCCCTCATGTATTTATTAATTTTTGCTTAATTTATATGGTTGAGTAAACGGATCCTATTTGTTTTTAAATCCTTTACCACACTGAATATAGATTTTCTTTTGGGAAGTATTACTGACCACTAAGATAAGCTTTCTTTTCTCAGTCATCTTCTTTTTTTTTTCTTCACATCATTTTAAGGCTCAATACATATTCTGAGACACTTATCGACCATTCAGGTTTGAAGTATTTTACTGTAAGAAATACTTATTCTAGATAAATGTTGGATCTTTAAAAAAAACAAAAATCCAAATCCCAGCATTAGAGTGCATCTCCCTTGATTAATTTCTTTGACTTCTAAGAATTGTCTGGTTTGAATTAAAGAAAAAACATCCCTGACAATTTTTATGTACGTCACATTATTTCCTTTTCACCCAAAGGAAGATTATTTTCTCAGTAATGAATTTTTGCAGCTTTTGATATTTCTCTAAGCCAAGGAAAAACAGCTTCCAGTCTTCTTAGTTCATTGATATTCTGTGAAGAAATCTGATGGATGTCATATTCCAAAGTTATCTAAGCCTCACCATAATTAAACTAACATAAAAAAAGGTTTAGAACGTTACTTAAGAAGAACATAAGAACTATCATAATTAAACGAAACATTTCTGAAATTTTCTGGTTTCAATGGATGATGGATCTAAGCACATAATTTTTCAGAGTGTAGCAGTGTTTTGTTATGATACCCAGATATACTATTACATGTATGAATGCTATCAACCTGGAATGAGCACCAGGATAGTGGCACTGGGATACTTGATGTATCCATCCAGTGTTCCCTGATAGAGGGACAGCATCCATTCCACCCTGCTTCCACCCTGGCCCTCCTCACCAGAAGTAAACCAACTTCTATTTTATACCAAGAGAAACAGGTCTGAATAATTGCTCTGCTCCAGCAGCATGGAGCAAGCAGCAAAGCTGCTTGAAAGGGACCCCTGTGTTGTCTCACTCACAGGATTTCCACGCTTTACTACCTCTCTCCTTGACACTTGACCCCCTTTTTGGCACCCATACACCTTACCTTCTCTGCTCCAACATTCTCACAGGTAAATAATTTCTCTGTAATAACTTTTTCCCTGTCAGTTCCATTTTGCCACACCTATACCCAATTTTGATGGTTTTGATATCATTACCTAGGTGAATTGCCCTCATACAGAATTGGTAGTGGGTCCCCAGTGATCCCCTCCAGTTACATGTGAGGCTTGGCTCCTGTAGCCACACACAAAGATGCCACCACCTGCCTGGCACTCTCCCTACCTCTTGTACAGTGCCCACACTGTTGGCTGCCGTGTCATGCCACTCTTCCTGCCAAGCCCAGAGGTTTTTGTGTCATGGTCCATTAGCGGAGCAACAGGCCAGTGACCTGGTCATTTCCTGCAGCCTTAACAGTGGTGAGAACAGCTCTTTCCATAAAACCATAAAGTTCCATAAACTTCAGAAAAATATTTCTGAACCTTTTTCTAATATACTGATGCAAGTTCTCAATAGTGTTACTTTTTAAAAACTGTGCATGAGATACAGCAGGCTAATCTCAACCAGCCCAAGAATGAATGAAGCATGGCTAGATAAAAAAGAAAAAAAATTATCTTGTATTTTTTCAAGTGGATTCCTTTTCCTGAGTGTCACACATTATGATTTCCTATCTATAATGCTGCATTTATCACATTTCATTTTAGCAGACTGTGGAGAAAGACTCATCTACTGTTTTACATTCATGCACTTGAATGCTGGAATATTCACACTTAGCACTGATAAGAGTGACTTTGACTCGAAAAATAGACTCTTCAAAACACATAAGCATTTGGGGAAATCATCATTCTGAGAATTTCTGATAAGTTTTTAATTCTATTTGAAATATTTTTAAAACTACAGACACAATTAGGAGAACTCAATTATTTAATACACCCTTGTACAATTTAATACACTTTATTACAATTTAAGTGTTCCTTCAAACAAAGGATATTATAATGTTAGGGCTTTGAGCATAAAAGAAATTATGTATGTGTAATTTTGTTTGATATTAAGAATTTTCATACAGAGGAAAATCCGTGGTTTTATGCAGAAAAAAATGTCTCATATCATTATGAGAGCTTATATAACAGTAAATGCGTAATGAACTGTTGTGGATATAATGCATAAACCAAAAAATAAGCAGAATATGACAGTGGTCCCTTGAGTTCCCCTTGAAGAGAATGTCTTTGGCACGTTTAATCTGAAAAATCACATTTTTAATGATCTTTTCGTCATTGATATTAATCACGTATCGCACCGTGCATTACAAGTTCAAAACGTTAGAAAAATTAGAGATTAGAATTTCAAAAAATAGAAAAAATTGAAATTATTTGGAACTTCTTATTTTCTGGTAGTCCTCTCCCCAGAGATGCCACGTGTTAAGAGTTCACATGACAAATCAATGAACCTGGGCAATGAATCTAGGGTGTCACGGATAACTTTACAATGAATTGGTTTGAATTGAACTTGACTTCACATGTACTAAAAGTCCTGATGAGAGATTTTAGGAGAAAGAATCTCATTGAAATGGAGGATCAGGCCTGCACATGCTGGCAGAGAGAGATGCAAATTACCTCTTGCTGAACTTGAATGTGCTGTCGGAATTTTATAAAAGTTCCCCTAAGAGACATGAAGGGGGCATTCTCCTTTTCTTGAGAATGTAGCATGGAAAGAGTAGGCTGAAAAAGTAGTGTTTATTTCAGGAGAGATTGAGTTATATCAGTTTTTAAGGAATGAGAATCCCTTCCCAAAATTTTATCCCCATGTTTTCTTTCAGAAAAGTATTTGATTTGCTATGTCTGAATTGCAATATGAAGACCTCCCTTTTGACTTCAAAATTATTGACTTTCAATGAATAAAAAAAATTGCTCATTTAGTCCTAGAGTTCTTTGAATAATATTCTGTCTCAAGAATTTTCAGAAAAAAATTGATTTCTTTATTAATTTCCTTCGCACTTTAGCTCAGCGACTCATACTAACATATCCTGAATTGCTTTGACAATAGCTTTATATAGGTTTATAAATAGGTTTAAACAATAGGTTTATAGCTGTATGTTAACTTTTACATGTACCTGGAGAACTGTCTAACCTGTCTCAAACCACAACAAAACAAATTACACCATCATTAATATTTCCTTGCTATTTTTCTCAGTAGTTTGTTTGGAAAGTGTTTTCCAGCAATCAAGCAAAGTGAAACATGATTTACATAGGTATGCTAAGAAAGCCATGGCCCTTGGCTGTATGCCACAGACCTAATAATTTCTTGTATGCCTGAAACTTTGAAACAAATTTACCTTTTTTCATGTTGCTGTATATGAGCTCTGTTATTAAGATGTTAATTAAATGTACAAAATAATGGCAAATGTTTAAATTAATTTCAGCAACTAAATTGAGCTTACTGAGTTCCATGAGTGTAATAAGGCTGTTACAGAAACATTTATGCTGACAAATACATTACAATCCACACATGTCATTAAGTTTAGGGAAAAAGGGTCCCCCAGAAAGTACCCTTAAATATTTAGAATAACAATTGCTCTTGTGAAAACTTAACTAAAAAGATTTTTAAAAAGTACATTTTTAGAGTAAGATTTTGGTTTTCCCACACGGACAATTGTAATTGCTTAATAAATAATGCAAACTCCCATGAGATGTTAAAAGAGATTTCACTTTAGCTTTTCTTTGTTTTATAAGGATTAATTGCAAATTCCATTTCAAAAAATGTAAGAACATAAATAATTTAAAAAATGTTTAAATTAAAGTAGTTGCTTTGTAGAAGAGGTTCCAATTTTGTAAGCTGAGCATATTCATTTTTCATGAGTCTTTTTTTTGGTTGTGATGAGGAGCAAACTTGCAATTTTATATGGATTAGCAAAATAAAATATTCAAATCTGTTCCATTTCAATTCAGTATATAATTTCTATTTTGAACACTTTATGATAAAAATAAAGGTAAATTTTGATGGAAAATCTGTTTCAAGCTGAAAACCTGAAGCTACTTCTGAAATTATGTAACCTCTTAACTTCTCTATTTCTCTTTAAACTACTGCAACAAAATCTGTACTGTCACCATACAAGAAATATACGAATACAAAAACTTGAGAAGTATTTCCATGTGGGAAAGCTGAAGTCCCAGATTTCCAAGTGACTTGTTTGTCTGTAGGTGGTTTTGAAAGTCAGTGAGACTTAAATTTACAGTAGCTGGAGATTATATGTAAAAACAGGGAAGGTAGAGATGGTGGTTCTGTCTACCACAGTCAATTCCTATTCCTTTCTATCAGGACAAGGATTTCAGAAGTGGAAGCAAGAACCATAAACTAGGTGGTTATTTTCATTTTAGTTATAAAATTAATTTTTAAAAAAAGCGTCATATTTCTAAATTTCTCTTACACATTTAATCTTCTTTGACTTATCTAAGTTTAGTGGAAAATTGTAAATTTAGCTCAAGTTCAGCTCATAGCTGCCCATTGTATTCACACTGCAGGTTTCTTGTCTGTCAATACAGTTACTTGCTTAGGTTATTTTTACATAGATTATTCCAGACATCACAAAAAAATAATCTGATCATCTGTTGGACTCCACTGTGATTTGTGTCATACTAATTTATCTTGCAAATTTTGCCTCTGGAGTTTTATCTCCCACCAAATCCTGTACTGCAACTATGAATTTTATCAATGTGACATTCACGTGGCTTCAAGAATTAAGCCAAGCAAAAACAGTACTCCGTGATCTAAAATGCTTTTTTTGAAGTGAAGACAATGTGTCTCTAAAACACTGGTATGCAATTTCAGTAACACAGTTATTTCCCTTTCAGAACACCTTTCCTTGAAAAAGCTAGAGACAAAATATTTCTTCTATTATTCATCCTTTTATCAAACTTATTTGGAATACATTGACTTTGGATTTTTAGCTGTCCTTCAGCACAGTCATTTTTTTCCCCTGACAAAGATTCTTAAAAAATTTCTTGAATAGAAAAGTTCAAACATGCTATTGTCAATTTCTGTAACACGTATTCTGAAATTGGCCACCTGGGAGTGTCTTTGAAGCCGATGCTTTGATGTGTCATTCATTTTCTTTCATGTTTAGCTGAAATTGCTTGAAAGTCACTGCATTTTGTCCTTATTCTACTTTCCTGTGAATTCATCTGATGTCTGTAGAATCTGGTGTTATCATTGAACTGGTAGAATAAAGTGAACAAAATAAACCATGACTATTTTCAGGTCAAGAAAAAAACATCAAATTGTTTTAAGTTATTTCAATGGTTAGTAAGGATTAATATTGCATAGTAACTGGATAACAAGGATATTGACTTTCTTTCATTTTATTTTGAATTCAAACTTTCCAGAGACATTTTTAGATCTGTTTCATCAGAATGCCAATATTGAATTAAAAGGCAGCTTCTTATCTTTTCTTCTTGACTAATATACTCATGTGGGAAACAGGCATCCAAAAACAATCAAATCCGTTCATACTCCACTGTAAGACATAGATACTGCATGGTCAGCTGCAGTTACTGAAAAAAAAAAAGAAAGAAAAAAACCCAAACAAACAAACAAACAAGCAAACCAGAAATTTATTTAATGAAAATTTTTGATATTTCATAATTTATTTACATTTGATATTAATAACGAAAATAACATCTTATCAGAAAGATGTGAGACATCCACTGCTTGGGAGACTCCAGTTGGATAGTGGAAGGCACAGGTTCAAGACACTGACATATTTTACATAAACCAAGGAATTTTTAAACTAGACCATGCATGTCCCACTTTCTACATCAGTGCTCTAACTGATGAGTTCTTAATGTTGTTGCTCTGGTCCTCATCTTTTTGGTTTTACTGTGAATTTCACCCTAGGTCTGATGAAGATCTGATGAATTTCATTACCAATTTTCTTCTAAAAGAAAACAGTGTTTTTCTCAAATTCTTTAGTGTCTCTGCTATTGGCACTGTAAATATATCCAAGAACCAAGTCTTAGGAATTAACAACCTACAGTAAGTGAGTATATTATAAATTCTAGGTACAGCTATTGTCCTCAGGGTGACATTTCTGAATAAACTACTTTATTAATAAACATTATTAAGGATGTGTTCAAGTTGACAAACAGTTTAAATGACAGCAGAATTTTCTCCACTATTTCAAGATAACACAGAATTCAGATTTAGCAGGCCAGGATGTCCCATCCTTATGAGAAGTAGGTGAAGAGTTGTTTAGCCTGGAGAAAAGGAGGCTCAAGAGATAGCTTATTGATCTCTACAACTACCTGAAAGGAGATTGTAGTGAGGTATGAGGGGTGGTCTCTTCCCTCAAGTAACTAGTGATATATCAATAGGAAATGCCCTCAACTTATACCAGGGAAGATTTAGATTTGATATTAGGAAAATATTCTTCATGGAAAGGCTGTCAAGTATTGGAACAGGCTGCTCTGGGGAGCGGTGGAGTCACCATCTCTGGAGGTAGTAAAAAGATGTGGAGATATGGTACTTTGGGACACAATTTAACAGTGGACTTGACAGTGTTGGGTTAATGGTTTTCTTCAGTGATCTTAGAGTTTTTTCCCAACCTAAATGATTCTATATTTATATAATCCCGAAGGATCTGCATTTCAATCCAGACATACAGTATTTTTTTCCTTTTTCTCAAAACCAGTCTGATTACACAGACTCAAATGTACATTGATAGTTGGCCTTAACTAATCCACTCTATCGAGCACAGTCAAGGTTACCACAGCTCATCTCAGGTGATATAAATCACTTTTGCTCATTGACCACCTGATCTCAGAGATAAGGTTTTAATACTAAACAGCTGTTCCACTGGTCTTTTCTCCCCTTGTTACTTTTTACAGTGCTTTTCATAATGGATGCGAAATCTCTTATCAGCTAAAATAGCAGTAATAATTAAAACTGCTTGCAGATAGGAATTAAGAATTTGCTGTTCTGTGTCTCATTTTCTGGATGATAGTATTTTTTGAAACAGCACACACTTTTTTTTCTCTTCATAAGATGTTTATGTACTATATACAATTGAGTTAGCAAAGACAATCCATGCAGTCTCAAAACTATTCTCAGACAAGAATTTTTTTAAATTATGTATAATATGTTTCCAAAAGTAAAGGCAAATATGTACATATTTACCTTTCCAAACAAATGTATGTGAATACATCATATTCTGGATCAGTATTTGCATGGTAATCTTTCTTTATACTTTATTCATGTACACAAAACCCTCCAACCTTTTCTGAAGAAGTGAGAAATTAAAAACAGGCATAAAATGATACTTTGTGAATCTGACTATAATCGTCCATATAAGGATTTTGAGTTCAATTTACACTATTAGCAATTAAACTATCTTAGCATTATCTCACTCTAGTTTGTTTTCTTTATGTAAGATGCTTCACTCTGTAATTAGTATGCAAAAAATAGAACTTTTTTTTTATCATTCAGATAAGAGTGGAGTTTGTAGCGTTGCCCTGTAAAAAAGCTGCCTTATTGTAGTGGGGGACATTTACAATTTTCCTTCATTTTTCATTTTATGAAGAAGTTCTAGTGTAGATAGTGTGTTATTTAAACAAAAATTTTATAGTGCCTGAGGAACAACTTTGATTTTCATTCATGAACCAATTGCAAATCTATTGGCATCCCTGTTACATCGAGAATGGGCCAGCTTTGAAGCCAGTTGGAGGGAATTCCCTGGCACAAAAGAAGCATATATTCCATCAGACAGTATAATGTAGAAAGCAGGTTTTTGTAGGAGGTTTTCACTCTGTAGAGTGAAACAGAGAATAAAAGTCCCTGCTTTTATCAAATTTCTAGAGATGTTGAGATGTAATTTAAATACACTCCACAATCTCTACACTGCTCTTTTAATACTATAGAGCATAAAGGACTATAAGTTTGAATTTTGTACGGAGATCTCTCATCCTCTTCTGTTATTCTACTAAAGCTTTTTCTAGGCTTTTTTTACATCCATATAATTACATAAATAGGATTCCTTTCAATATAATGGTATGGCATTGTATGCTTCCAATGTGTAGTAAAATTTATTAATTGTATCTTTATTTATTCATGAAAACCTCAGAACTATAAGAATCTTTTTCTTTCTTTCTTTTTTGGCTTTTTTTTTTTCCCAAGTGTTCTAACTATTGCATTAAGCTGAGTAAAAATCTGTGTTTATAATCAGGCCAATGTAACTTGTGTCAAGGTATAATTTTAAAGATCTATTTAAGAAGATTCCTTCCTAAAGGAAAACTGTTGACCTTTGACATCTATTACATCCATATTTAATCTTCAAAAGTTTGAGATGAAGGATAGAATTTGGTCAGTTTTCTGACATTTAAAACTTGCTGATGCCTAATAACATTAGGAGGAAAAATCTCCAGCACTACTTTTTCACTAACTTTGAAGCTGAAGTAGATTAAGAATATTTAATAATTTTATTTTTTTTTTTAAATTTCAAGCTATTGTATTAAAATGAACTTTTTCTGAGTTTCTAGGATGATGAATTATTTTATTTTCATGAAGATGAGTTTTATATTATTAGAGAATGATCTATTATGATGCAGCATCGTTAAAACATGGTGGGTTCCATAATCATGTTAGCTGGTAGGTTTGCAATGTTTATATCTTGTCTACAGTGCCAGAATACACTTTATGTGGCACCAATGTTTCAACAGATGTTATTAGTCATAATTGAATTATCTCGTGTGTTTGCACTGTCTGTGGTAAGAAACACTCACTGTTTTTTCCTCTGGTGTTTTCTGAACTAACCAATAAAGCTGAATTCTCAGCAAGTCCCCTTATATTATGACAAAGTAAATATT
Source organism: Rhabdornis inornatus (assembly GCA_013397075.1). Classification (NCBI taxonomy): domain Eukaryota; kingdom Metazoa; phylum Chordata; class Aves; order Passeriformes; family Rhabdornithidae; genus Rhabdornis; species Rhabdornis inornatus. The sequence continues at coordinate 214,918 of VWZS01008906.1, forward strand.
TCACACTTTGCTTAAGGAAAACATTACTAAATCCTGGCAAGTTGTAGGCTCCTGAGGGATTTTTGCTGTAGCCTGTGGATGAGCTGAGAGTTGAGCTAGAAAGAAAAAAACCCTCAAACATATTGTTTCTTTGCCCATTGACTATCTAGCCCTTTTTCCTGTGCAAACTCAAACACTGTGCAAGAAAATGTGGGGAAAACAACTTATGCCAGTTGTTCCTTGTGAAGATTATTATCATCTCCCCTTGGTTGTCTTGTTGCTACTTAGGTCATGAAAACCATGGAGCAAAAAACTGGGTATGTAAAACTACATAGCATGTGGAAATGTGATTGTTGCTTGAGGTCAGGATATTTTTACTGAGCAGGCACTGAAAAGACTCACTGGGATTTTTATGTACATAGAAGGAATGGGCTGAGGTAAAGTAGCTGAAGGACACTACATGTATGTGTGTGTGTATTTTCTGGGGAGGGAGTAGGTTTATTACATAAATAACAAAGAAGTGCTTCCCTTAGCTTTATCTATACAGGGTCATCTAGCTCTAGTACCCGCACTGGGGTGCTGTGTCTAATTCTGGGTTCCCCACTACAAGAGAGACATGGAGCCCCTGAAGTGGGTCCACTGGAGGGTGACAAAAATGATTTAGGCACTGAAACATCTCTCTTATGGGGAAAAGCTGAGAGAGTTGGGCCTGTTCAGCTTTGAGAAGAGATGACTGAGAGGGGACCTTATAAATCTCTATAAGTATCTGAAGGGAGAGTGCCAAAAAGATTGATCCAGGGTCTTCTAGGTGGTGCCAAGCAATGGAACAAGAGAGAATGGACAGGAGCTAATGTAGAGGACGTTACACCTAAGTATGGGGAAAAGCTTCTTTACTGTGTGGGTGACTGTGCACTGGGACAGGCTGCCGAGAGAGGTTGTGAAGTCTCCCTCGCTGGAGATATTCAAGAATTGTCTGAAGGCAATCTGTGCTACATGGTCTGGGATGACCCTGCTTGGGGAGGGAGGCTGGACCAGACAACCCACTGTGGTGCATTCCAACCTGACCCATTCTGTGATTCTGTGATTCTGTGAAATATTATTGTGTTATTCTGTGAAATATTATAATACAATATGAGGATACCTTGAGTTGGTCCATTAAGATACAGTAAGAGTACTTTAAATTGACACAATCAGCACTCGCATGAAGTGTGATAAGTCACATATGGGTCCTGGGTTTTTGCTTTCTTTTTTTTTTTAATAACAGAATTCTGTATGTCAGCCAGAACACTACTTAAAGTCACTGTCATACACACAAAGTCTATAGCTTCAGTGCAATTTGCAGAAGCGGAAATGGCTGCTGTCAGCTTCAGAACAGATGAGGAACGAAATCTGTCACGAACCTAGAGAACTTAATATATCACTAAAGACAGTTAATTTAACAGCCATGACCATGTAGGCAACAGAATTAATAGCAAGTCTGTTCTGCGATGATGTTCTCCCTGCTGTGCCGATGAGAGTGCAAGTCAATACTCTGATTTCAGCAGCATTTTGTGTACAGCCTGTTCTGGTTCTGCTTCCCCATCACATATATCTCCTTTGGTGTCATGGTAGCCAGCCACCACGTTTCTAAACTGATTGTGTGTTTATTTTGATTAAAGGATTATTCTAGCTCTGTGGTGTAAATTGACTGAAAAGGATTGTGATATTAAAACATTACATAGAATTGGGATTGATTAAAATTCCTCTTATTGTTGAGCCCTTGTATTCCATTTAGAAAGTACTAGATTTTCTCCTGACATCCTATGTCCTTTTATGTGAAGTAAAATAAAGAAAACAGTTGGGACAGGGCTTTTGTCACAGGTGTATCATGACTGTGTAATGGTAAGGCTACTCTTGAAATGTTTCTAGGTTTATTTTCCCAATTCTTCTTGAGATATTTTTTTTCTGTCAAGAGATCTCTTTGCAATACTGCTGAAATGAATTTCCCAAATATACAGCTGGATGAAACATCAGGACAAACAAATATAACACAAATATAACCCAGCAGATTTCTATCCAGACTATCTTAAATAACAGTTTTCTTTGGAGAGAGTGAAATTGTCAAATCCTGAAAGTAGTTTTAACTGCGTTGATCCATACAGAATCATTTTCACACATTTAAAATTCTGGAAACACTAATAGGTTTTTAAACTCCTGAGCAAATAACAATATTTCTAAAGTATTGTCTGTTGCAGATGTGGCTTGATATTGTATTTGAAAATAATGACATTTTTTTAAATCATCAGAAATTTTTGTAATTTAGAGCAGAATTTTATGTCCCAAACCAGTAAAATTTGCTACTTGAAAACAGTAACTGTAGCAAGACTGTTTGAAACACTGAAATAATGATTTGCCTTATTACTGTATGTAAGAGAAAATACAACTCTAGCTTATATATTAAATAGAATCAAGATAATGAAAAGTCTTTTAATGCATGTCTTTGCTAAACACATGCAAATTTGTGTTTAAACAGCCTTATCGCAGAACTAGAGTCACATATTGATCTTAAATTTGGCATTTCTCTTTCTCTCTTTCTTTCTTTCTTTCTCTCTTTCTTTCTTTCTCTTTCTTTCTTCCTTTCTTTCTTTCTTTCTTCCTTTCTTCCTTTCTTCCTTTCTTCCTTTCTTCCTTTCTTCCTTTCTTCCTTTCTTCCTTTCTTTTCTTCCTTTCTTCCTTTCTTCCTTTCTTCCTTTCTTTCTGTCTCTCTCTCTATCTATCATCTCTCTCTCTGTCTTTCTCTCTGCCTTTCTTCCCTTTTACCTTGGTTGAATACAATCAGTCAGTTTTCCTTTTTTGTTTGAACTTCCGTGTTGGATATTGGTCTTGTAGTTTTACATGGCTTCCCTGAAAACTTGGTCCACCAACTGGAGTTTCATATGCAGTGCTGGCATCCCGCATAAGCGCAACTGTATTTTTGAATGTGTGTAGTCTCAGACTTGAAAATAAGCTGAGTTAGATATGTAGGGAAAAGGTTAGATGAGCTGGTATAACTGGCACATGATAAATAACAAATATTAAGTGAGATTTCAGGCATAAAAGCCCTCTGTAGAGATAAAGATCTCAAATGGAAACAACAAGAGCTAAGCCTAAAACGAGAACAGTTGATCTTTGTTTAACTACAAATATGTCAGTAAGGTCATTGAAAGAGAAAAAGGAGACTTTGGACACCTGTGGACTAGTAGAAGTATTATGAAGGGTAAAATAGCTGATATGGGGTATTCCTTCTAAAGGAACACTAAAGTTTTATTTAGTGCCTGTGAAACACAATGAGATTAACTAAGGATAGAGGAAGGAAGGGTCAGAAGATAGAAATATTTTAAACTAGTAAAGAAATCTTGTGGATATTTCTGAGTATTGGGATTGACAGTAAAACAGGGAGGGATACTTCTGTAGAAAATGTCCTCTCACCAGTAGCAGTTGTCCTATGTTTGCTGGTGTATGGGTCCATTCAGCACATTTTCCGGGCTGCAATATGGATTGTGACTTCCCTGAGGGCTCAAACAATTCTCAAGATGGCAGCAGGTAAGGGCAGCAACACTGGCAGTGTGGGGCTGTTATAAGCATTTGAGCTCCCTCTAAGGATTTGGGACTTTGGTGTTTAAAAGAAGCCCTTTATCTTTGTACTTCTTGTCTTTGAAAGCCAATGTATGCTTCTGTCAAGCATACAAGATCAGCATGAAAACTATGCACCAAAACACCATTTAATTCTACATAAGCTTTTAATATTCAAATTTTTTTTTGGGGGGGAAGTATGGCTTCGTAATCTCTTGGGCATATGGTGTGATTCTTGAGGTGTTCTGTGCAGGGCCAGGAGTTGGTCTTAATGATCCTGAAGCATGCCTTCCAACTCAGCATATTCTCTGATTGTACCAACATAAAGAAATACACCTTACCATGGCCACATACTGATAGGAAAGAAAATATCAGAGGAAAATATCCTATGTTAGGCCATCACCATACTTCTAAACTAATGTAATTCTGTTATTGTGACGCTTGTATACCATCACTTCTTCTGTTCTTTGTTCTTCAGTACAGCTGTTTACATAAATCCTCCAGTGCAGAATTGGCTGTTTTCTGTATTGCACTTTGTACTTGGTGGAATAGTTTGTTCATGAACTTTCAAGTCTTGCTTTCATGTTCTTATAAACCTTGAATAACATTGATGAGATATGCACCCCCCTCTCCTATGTTCTTCTTCTTTTGAAAATTTTTGACTAAATAGTCAATGTACTACCATGAATGAAAGTGTAGGTGAGTTTTCAACAAACTTGTATACGCAGAAGTGCCATAGTTAATATTTTCAAAGGCTTCTGGAGTATTTTAGATTATTTAGGTTAGGTTATTTTGCAGATGTATCAGCTATGTTGGGTTCTCCTCTGATTCTTTTTCTTTTATATGATCCTGTTTTTCTAGCCTTCATCTAACTGACAAAAGGAGGCACCTACAACTGTTAGATTCTAGATTAGCACTAAACATGACTACTGTCCTTAAAGAGTATATTGATACTCTTTAAACAACAAACAACATCACTGGTTTGTGAAAGAACTGGTTGGTGAAATGTAGCTGTTGGATATCACGGAATCACAGAATGGGTCAGATTGAAAAGCACCACACTGGGTGGTCTGCTCCAACCTCCCTGCTCAAGCAAGGTCATCCTAGAGCACACGGCACAGGACTTTGTCCAGAAGGTTCTTGAATATCCCCTATCTACACCTGCAATGCTGTGCAAAAGTACATGTGATAATTGGCTTCCTAATCTTGTGTTTGGCCTGTACAGCTGAACTCATTTGGTCTTAAAATGATGAGGACAAGCTCATGCATTTTTAAATGTTCGTACATGTAAGCAAGTAGAGAAAATATCTGCCTCTAGTCCAGTTACAAGAGGGGCAAAAGAAAGAGGGTATGGAGAGAGATTCATGAACTTTGTAATACACCACCTGGGATGGTAGTGTCTTTAATCATACGGGCAAATCAAAGCATTATTCTAGCATCATACACCTTAGGGGTATTTCTACCAGTTCAGGAGCTGAACACCAAATATTTGTGCTCGNTGTTAAAATAATATATTAATTCATATTGTGTACAATTTTCTCTTATTCTGATATTTTTTACATTGTCTTAAGATCTCAGTGTTATGAAAGTAAAGTTGCATCTTCTTTAAAAAAAATGCTACGATCAAGTTGAAGGAGTAGCGAAATACTTATTCATGATTACACTAAGTCAGTTCTAGAGCCAAAAATTGAATCAGTTTTTGCTTAACCATTTTACATTTCACATTGGAATGTCCTCAACTTTCTTAAACTGCACCTTAGTTTAGTTGGACATTATTTTTACAGCTTCTCTTCCACCTCTAGTCCTTAAAATTACAAGAGAGGAAGGTCATGAGAAGAATGATCAACTTGCCCAGGGGAATATTTGGCAACTTTGAGCCTGTGATGCAGAAAAGTGAACGCTATTTTTCTTGCTTTTTTTACAGAAGTTTTTGGTATGTAACAATAGTCTACTGATCATTGCTGTCTTACTGCTGAACTGTTCCTTTTTAATCCCATTTGGCTGTTATTGTGAATGAAATGTCTGAAATTGCAGCACATACTGCAAACATTTCTATGTAATTCAACAGCAAGATTACAAGACATTTAATTAATACTTGTTAACATATCTGTAGTGCAAATGAAAGGGATTGAATTTTTTTATAACCAGCTGTACTTCCAATGTGTCTATAAAAATTTCCTCATTCCCTTAGCACATGCTTTTTGAATACTTTTCTTATGCATTAAAGCAATTTCTTTTTGCTTTCTTTGTGTAAGAGGCAATCTCTGAAAGAAAGAAAGCATCTCAAGGCGGAACAGTAGGAAGATATTCAATAGTATTTATATATGTGTTTTTTATGATATATAATAACATAAAGATTGTCAAAATATTGGGTGAGCCTGACCAAAAGAATACACAGTTAGAAAAGCAAAATTACACTGGAAGAGAGGAAAAAATGAAGATTTGACAATTGTAGCTCACACACCTAGTAATAATTTTAATATTTTCCAAGAGGGAAAGATAAAGGTCCATCAACATGTATTACTAAAGGAAAGGAATTATCATTTCAACAAGTTTAAAATTTGAGTTTGTTCTGATTGGAAGCGAAAATAAGCAGAAGGTAGACCCTGGGGCTGACATGGCCACTGTAATGTTTGTGCTTTCTTGGAAGGACAGCTCTTGTGGTGACCCAGCCTGCAGTACAGCAGTTTGGGAGCCCTGGGCTGCTTTTCTCTAAACATCATGCTATCCTCACCTGTGTTGCAATAAAAATGAAGTTCCTCTGTACTGAGCCCAGTGATGATTTAACACAGAGATTCAGGCAACTTGGGTTGTTTCAAGAATGATTCAGAGTATGAATTTACTGTGTAAAGAGATCTAGAATTTAGATAAATTAAGTTGTTTTTAGAGTTGTTTGGTTGACCAGAGATTAAATGGATGAAAGCTACAAGAAGAAAATGAAGAGTTAGAGAAAATATTTAAAAGATGGAGATCCATCTGTTGTTTTTTCTCCACAAGTATAGAATATAAAGTCAACTTTACTGTAAGAATATTTGTGGAAACCTTTCCTACATTTCAGTGGGGCAAGTGTTCACAAAAAGAGCTTTCTCTGATAATATAATGCAAAAAATAACTGCATTTTTAATTGCTTCAAATAATTTTTAAACTCTTGTAACATATCTATTTAAAACTATCTTGACTTTATTTCAAAATTATGTCAGTATATTTTCCAATATGTCAGCAATAAATAATCAAAAGCGAATTCAGAATTAAAAAATATATTTATGATTAAGCAACAGTTTTCAGAAATACATTCCATTTTTGTTGTTTTAGGAACCAAAATTAGCTTAAAACTTAACTGCTTCTCAATTTATTCCTTTCCTTGTGAACAATCCTCCCAAATCTCTTTTTGTTCCGGGCTTGCCAGCAACAGACTTTTCTCCATGTTCAGTTTAGGATGGGTTTTTTCTAGCAGTGCAACATGAGCCCTCACAAACTTTTATCTGTTTTCCTGTCTCTCGTCCCAAGGTCAAGAAGTGTCTAGTCCTCCTCCTTTTTTCCTACCTTTACCATTCCCTTTTCCAATGAATATTTTTAACACACTAGGAACCAAGGCATGTGTTAATAAAATATGAAAGTGGAAGAATAATTTGGACCCCCTAGTAAATAGGAGATGTACATGAAAGAGCAAGACAACTCTGGATTAAAGCATCTATTGTTTACTTGTCATGTCTTCAAGTTTAAAAGATTTGTAAACTCCCTTTAACATCCCTAAGATCTATCTTGGTTCAGTTGTCTAAACACAGCCATCTGGTACCATTTGAGGCAACTTGTGGTTGCCCAGGATAAATACATGGAGATGGAAGAGAGATCATAAAATCTATGTGACCCCTTCCTGAAGAAGAGTCAATCATGATAGATTCATAGATCACCAGTAAGACAACCAGTGAAAGGTCATGAGGAATACATACAGCTGAGCCTAGGCAGTTATTCAGATTATCCTAAATTGTGGTTGATTAACAGAGTAACTTTCCACGTTCCATAATCAGTGTTGACTCTATTTTAATGGATTAGAATTCCAAGATAGATATGTCTTGCACATTCATCTGAATGTAGGTGTCAATCTGTTCTTGGATGTCATCCTAGGTGATGATTACATATGGCTTTTCAGAGACATGGGAAAACTGAGAGGCTGCCCCAGTTGACAGAAGACTGCAGCTGGTAGATGAAAAGATGAAAAGTACTTGGAGCTCAGGCTTCCAATTAGTGTAGCATGAAGAGGCTACTGAGGACACCACCTGGAATTCAAGGGGAGGAATAGGCAGAGAAAAAAATGAACAAAATGAGAACAGACTATTCTGTTTATAGAAAAGGGCAGTTTGTAGTCTAAGTGAAGGGACAAAAAAACCTGGTTTTGTTAAAATTATATATCAGTATGTATAGGTAGTTAAAGTATCATAAAATATCATAGTATCATAAAGAAAGTATCATAACATATCATAAAGGAATATGATATAGTGTACAGGAGATACAAACTTGCATAAACCCCTATGTATATATACAATGCATTATATATAGAGAAATGCAAAATTCACAGCATCTAAAATGCCCAAAATGTGATCACTTATTTTGCCATGATAATGAAGAAACCATCGCTTCCTCTTATGGCCTTTGTTTAAATCATTTAAAGCACTCCATCTAAATGTCACGGCATGATGTGTTGAGCTTCTGAATTTCTGAAAAATGCTGAAAGCTGTAGGGTCTCTTTCTCTGCCTCTCACACTCACCTATGTGATGTAAGAATGTCTAGAAAGACTTTCCAAATATTTTACATTACAATATTGCAATATATATATGACAATAACTTTCCATTTGCCTATTATAAAATTTCTCCTAAAAAAGTAGTATTTCTGGATTTAAATATAACCATACCATGCTCAGGAAGACTGAGCATAAATAACCAGAACATTTCAAATTATTCAAACTTTTATACCTGGACTGGTCCTAAGGAGTATCTATGACATATATGTTGGAATAAAACTTTCTTACATAATGAACAAAAAGTTTTATTTTTTCCAAGCTCTTCCATCATAGCATTCAACAGGAGAGAAGTCTTTTGAATATTCAGAATTCATCTTTACTTACCATCAAAAACACTAAGTGACAAGTAACCTATAAAATAGGTAGGAACAAAATTATTAGAATTCCCATAGATGAAAAAATGGCGTTTTGAGTTACGCCTCGAAATTAATCACAAAGCACCTCAGATTCTGAAAAAACTTTCTTAATAAAATGCGAAACATTCCAAAGAAGTAAACAGTAAGACTTTCTAACTCTAGATATAAGCAAAATGCAAAGGTCTACAAGTTCAGATTTGTTGTAACAAAGTCTGTACTCCACTTAAAGTTTATGTATGATGAGCATTTTTAATCTTTCTCTTACAGCTGTCTGTCAGAGTCTTTTGCTTATCTCTTTCAATTTCTACATGGCTTATGGCAATACTGTTCTGGTATATTGTGAAAAAGGTCTTCTTAGATGTTCATTTGTGAATGATTCATGTTTGAAAATTAAATCTTTAGAATACATCTGGCGAGAAACTGATAACTTTATTTCTTTTTTAAAATGCTCTTTCTGTTCTTTTCAGATCATAATTGCAATTTAGACTGTAATTTCAAAATAAAACATTATCCAGTTGAACTAAAAGAATTGATACATAACAAGAGCTTTTTTATGAGTTCTTTCTAGGAAGCATTTGGACAAAAGAGAGATATTAAGATGCATTTCCTTAATAAAATACTTTATATTTGTACATGTATGTTGACTAGGAAGACTTGAGGTATATGCAATTATTTTTAACCTACAAAATGTGTGAAATATTTGGTTAATGAATGTTTCCCTAGGCTTTCAAAAATTATAAAAGTCATATCGAATTGTCTTTTACTGTATGGGCAGCAAATTCTGTGAGAAATTAGCCATCCATAGAAACTCCGCAGGGTCTCTGAGACAAAAGATTTGTAGGGAAACCAATGGAAATTAGAGATGTGCTTTTTCTTTCCTCCAGCTGAGAAAGATAAGAAACAGTGAAAATTTGTTTCTTACTGAAACAAGAGAGGGCGGAAGGAAATTGGTAAAGGATGAATACTGGAGAATTAACCACGTCTGAGTCTTTCTATGAGAATAGGTGACACATTTGTACGGGTGTGAAGAGAGAAATACTGTTGTATTAGTGGATGCCTTAAGCAGAATCAAAAGCTCTTTGATTTAGTGATATTATGTCAGTACATAACATACAGGAGAGAAAGACATTTTGGAAACTGCCTTGGACATTATAAACAGAATTCTTGTTAATACCATTTAGAGTATATATTTTAAAATCCTAATAGTTTTGTTGAAAGGTTCGATAGCTCTTTCAAGAGTTTAGAACTTTGTTCTTAATGACTCAATAAATAAAAACAATATCCTTTAGACTGGGGTAAATATTGTGGTCCTGCACCCTGTTATAAGCAGCAATGATTTCTGAGAAAATTATTATGTTTTCTGAAGGGTAAGGTGGAAATGCTAATATGATCTGAGTAAGAAAGGAGGACATGATAGATTCTCCTTTTTACTCAAGGGGAAGACATGTTAGGGGGTTTTTTAGAGGGTTCTCAATTAGTCTTGTGAATAAGGATGTGACTGAGGTCCACAGCCATCTCAGTCTAGCTGTTCTGGGGCAGACAGAGGCGAATTGCAGTAAGATTGTGGTGATGTTAACAAAGTGTGAACAGATGGAAAGGTTTGATGTTCTATCAGTGGATGAATTGATGTCAGGTATACAAGTAGTAGTACGGGACACTATTGTATCAAATGCAGATGAAGACTACATTTTATTTTCAAGTAAGTCTACTTACTAGATGAAGGAAAATTAAAGAGCGTATACTAGTGTAGTGTGATCCCAAAGACATGCCTTGCAATCATACTGAAATTTTTTGAGTACCTTGTTTCTTTCTGTGGTTTCTTAAACACAGAAATATGCACTGGATTGAGTTTGTAGGGCTTTTTTTTTTTTTTTTTTGGTATTTATTCTTGAAAGCAGGAAAACCTGTGCTTTTCTGTTTTGCTTAAAAGTTACTGTCTCTCAATGCAAATCTTAACCTTTTGCTGTGGTTCAAATATACAGTGGAAAAGATCAAGATGTTATTTTGAGGAACCATTTTATGTGGGAAATTTCTTCCTCCACATCTACGTCAAGAATCACAAATGTTTCTGTAAGAAGAACTTTTAAGATCCTTTGAATTTACAAAGAGCACATTATTTTTCACAGATTACTACTCTGCTTCTGGTATAGGTGGCAATCAAATGCTTAATGTTCTAAAATGAGGTAAAAACAAATGCCTTCTACTGAAACTAAATATGTATATTTTTTAGGATATACATAATTCAGACTTCCAAAGGAGAGAGATAAAATTGCTTTCTCCTCTAAATGGAGTAGATTTTGCCTTTTAATGTTTCTACATACGTGATTTATGAAATGTTACATCATTTTAAGAAAATTCTCAGTCAGACTCCCTGTGGAAAAGTGTTATATCTTTCAACAGTTTTATTTTTATTTCCTTTGAAAACCTGATATAAAGCTGGTTCAGACAGTGTCATCCAATTAATTGAATTGCATGTTTTATACTATGGACAAATGGAGATCAGCTGGGAGAAATCAGTTTATTTTTTTTCCTGCTATGGCTATTTATTAGGCTATATATAATGTTATGGGATAAATCTTTCATTTTTCAAAAGCTATGCTTATAAAAATGGCCTACAAAATTTTATCTTGAAGCATAATTTTAGAATCTTCAGAGTATATACTTTTTTCTATTAAAAAAAAAAGACGAAAGATAAAATTTTAATCAACAGCAATCTCTTGCTAAAAGAAAACAACAAAACCATGCAAAGTTTTTCTTCTCATTAGGATAATGGAGAGATTTACTGCAAAGGTAAGAACAGTCAGTGATGTTTCAACTGCAAAGTTTGAGAAGAGATGTGTAGAACTAGTTCTGTGAAGTCAGTCTGGAAATTAGATCAATTTCCAGATAGAACCATGTTATAGGAATTTCTTAGTTTAGTGATTGTTTAACTCAATGGAAGATGTGACTGAAATCCAAGTGGATCCCAAGTAAACCTGAAAATAAATGCAGGACAGTTGTTTCTATGTTCATTTGCAAAGTCCTGCATGCAAATGACATAAAAATTGATCTTTTATAATAGAATTTTCTGCTACAACATTCACCATGAAAAAGTAGGATCAGTCTCTATATCTGAGCACAGTACTTTATGAATTCTGTGGTGCAACATTCTTACATGAGTTCCAGGCTTATATTTAGCTGTTTAACATACAGAGTTTCCAGATTTCAGGTAAACACTGAAGATCTAGATTCCTATTTGATTTTATCATCTACATTTCCTTTATCTCTGCAAACAACACCCTTAGATTGAACCTTGCTGCTTCTTGACACTTCTGGCAAGTGTGATTGTTCTAGCTTCTCTGTTGTTTATGGTGCCTCCTGAAGCATCTTAATTGCTGCTTCCTGCCTTGTCATCCCTTCCTCCTTGGAAGACATCTTGGACTAGACAATATCGAATTCAAAGAAGAGCAATGCAGACATCAGTTTAGGGTGTGGGAGGCCCTGCAGATTCTGGAGTGGGATTTCTGAATGGAACCAAGCTGGGCTGTGAGACTCAGGCACGGTTCTCAGTGTCTCTGGAGTGACGTGGCCCTGCCCCACATGAGTTCTCTGTGGACAAAGAGCCCATGTATTCTCAGGTGCTGGTCAGGATGGTAATTAGATCATACAAGGGATGGCAAATAGAGAGCTGGTGAAGTGCACCTTGGACATTTCACTTTGAGGAGAGAGAGGTAGCCTGTTACCACTGCATGCAAATAGCAAGCAGATAATGGCTGTGGTTCTATTATACCATTAAATAGTCTCATAAATAAGAGAAAAGAGGTCATTGCAGCTGGGAATAAACAAAATATTCTAAAGGCTTGACTTAACAAATAATGTATTAGCAAATCACTTTAAGCTGTTGACTATCACTTTAAAATACTTCGTATGGCAGAGTCAACTACCTCCAGGAAGAGCTTTCACATAGCCCAACATCTTCATTTAGCATTTTCTCACATACAGTGATGCTCATAGAAATGGAACTTGAATTTAGCAATTTTTCTCGTTCAGTGATTATGCAAAAGAAAATAAGTTACAGTATAAACAATCTCATATGTGCAACACTGAATTAAGAAATCCCTAAGCAATTTTGAAATTGATTGGTTTGCTGTGTAGACTTGATCTTTATTTGTAGGTGAGAATTTTCAGTAATCCTTCAGCAAACTAGAGAGCTAACAAGAGAACTGAGATGCATTGTGTGCTCTCAGAAAAAAATCATCCAGATCTTATTGGATTCAATCTAAATCTTTCTACTGACTCCAGTGGGCTCAAGAGGAGGGCCATCTTTTAGGGAGAGATAGATCAAAGAGACATTCTTCAGATATCTAAAGTTTCTAGACCATTTAGATCATATTTTCAACTAAGAAAAAAATAAAATATAGGTTTGTTGTTGTTTTTTTTCTTTCCCATGAATTAAATTATATCTGTACTAAAGGTGGCAGAAAATAGATGATATATATGAATGAAGGAGTAGAGATAAAAAGAACCCTTTTCTTCCTTATCTTTCTTCTTGTCATTAAATCACAGCAGTCGAGCATGGAAATGCCAAGGTGAATGTAAGTTAGACTTCATGGATGGCAGGCGACTTGATAAACACTTTTTATAGCACCACCTGCAGAGCTCCTTCAGATGTGAGCTTGTCTGGTGTTGCTTCAACTTCTCCATGTAGTACTGGAAAAGGAGTGAGAAAAGACGACATATGAGATTCAGAGTTTAAAATAAGGTGAAAAAGTTGTTTGACTGTTTCTGTTATGGATGTAGATTGACACATTGACAAAAGTGTTTAGCTGGTGAAATATTAAGAGACAAAAGAAACCAGGAATCAGGAGAAGGAAAATATTTTGTGCATGTTTTATGTGAAAATGAAAATTTATAGTATATACATTATTGCAGAGTAAATCCAGTCTTGCATCAAAGTCTGAAAGTTGTCTAAGTGACCATTAATTAAAAATAATCACAGCCTTAGAAGACTAAGGATATCTGTAGGCAATAGGAAAAAATCTTTTTTTCACCTTTAGTGAAACAAGGTTTCAGTTTTTCATGCAGTCAAGCCTCTGAGTATCTCTTTCCACATAAGTGGTGTGACTGAACGATTAGATTCTGGTCACGGCTCTTTCCTCCAGAGTTCTCATTCTGATACTTCCAGTAAGGTTATTTGGTTGAGATCTCTTGGCATATAAAGTAAGGCTGTGTAGTCAGAAAATAATTTTCATGTGAGAACAGTCAGGTGGAAATGTTATACATAAATTTATGTTTTTTAAAATTTATGTAAGCTCTGTACATCAGCTAAAGAAGTGCCATTTAGTTATTGCTTCCTTGACACAGTTTCCTAGTGTGCATTTTTGCAAAAGGAGAAAGAAGTTGCTCTTTTCCATGAAATTTCAATTAGAGATAAATTTCAGAGCTCAGCTGTTGATGTTTGAGCTGAGACTCCTGGAAGAAGAGGATTTCCTGTGTCATTGACCTACAGTGGAGCAAGTCAAGGACATAGACTCTATAAATAAACAAGCTAAATGTCTCCATGCCACTACTTTTACCCCCATCAGAAAACTTCCTCTAGAAGACCAAAATACCAAGTACTTCTTGACAAAAGGATAATAGAATATACTCCACAGTTTTTTGCCAGAGCTTAAAAAATATGAAAGCCTCAGAGGTAAATAAAGAAGCTAACTGGAGTAAAATGTCAAGGGCGGAATAGAAAAGCACGTACTTGATTCTACATAAATGTAACCACAAGTGGACCAGTCATCAGACAGATGTAGCTTGCTATTTTCATAGAGGTTGTTAGAAACACTGGACATTGAAAAGAGCTTACAATAAAAAAACCTCACGATTTTGAGGTTTTGTCTTCTTTTCTTGTGTCTAATTTTATTGATTTAGAAAGGCAAAGGAAAACATCTTTTCCTCTGATCTTGTGATAATATCATCTAATTACATCTGGTTTTCCAAGTTTTAAAGTGAGTAGACCCATCTGAATCTTAGTCTTTATTTACAATAACTTATTCAAAATTATATTCCACATGCAATCTCTTTTACTGGTAGCTTTAGCGAAGGAACAGCGCAGAGTCACTCTTAGATCTTATGGACTGTCTATCATTCATGACCTATCTCAGGAAAGCTTTTTGTAGAAAAGCTAAATCTTTCCTTCTGAATAGCCACGTTAGCTAAGCAGTAACACATGGCTAGGATTTCGTTTAAACAGATTAACTTTGACAGGGAAGGATGCAAAATTACAAAATAATAAATGATTAAGATGGTAATTTTAGAATTGTCGGTGTGGCAGACAGAGCATTCTACTATGACAATGGGTTTTGCCAGTTCTGATTTCAGAAAAATCTGAAGGGTTCAGTTTTTAAAGTCCTTGAATTTCAGCCAGCTAAGTAGCATAGACAGGATAATGAGGCAACTCAGGTTCCATCTACCGAACTAGAGAGTTGGCCAGCCTGGCTGCTCTGTGACCAAGAGCTTTACACAGAATATTGTGAGTTGGATTCAGGATTACAGTTGAAAATAATGTGTGAGCACAAAACCAAATATAAATTAGGCTGAAGGTAGCTTGGAAATCGAAAAATGTGAAAGTTTTCTATGAGTAAGAACAACTTTTCTGACAGCGGCTCTACTTAGGAAGGAAAAGACCTGTTGTTGCAGAACAAATCTGTGTCTTTACAAAAAATGTGAAGAGTAATTTTGAATACATGGGAACCCTGGGGTAAATCAAACAAATTGCAGGAACTTATTATTCCTTTTCCAATTAATGACTGTCATTTTGGTGAAGAAGTAATTATCTTTTCCATGGTATTACTCTGGTATCTATAAAATCTTGCTTCATACCGAATAGCATACAGGTTTGCTCTATCAGACTCCATTAAGGAAGAAGTTCAGGACTCTGCAAAGAAAGCAAAGCTGAAGATATCTCAGGAAAAAAAAATAGAAAAGAAGATGAAGGTATGGTGGTCACCTGTAGGAGAACATGTTGCTAGATTTGCTCACAGGGATCTTCATGTTTACTCCAAAAGTATTTTCTTGCCACCATTATAAAATAACTTAATTAGAACCTGGTTCTTATTCTAACAAAGGTAAGGTGTCCTTCTATTTTTTAATGGTGAAATTAATTTAAAGTGCATTTCCATCTCTTAATAAAATATCTCCTTTTTTAAACTAAAGTCAATTTCCTTTTACAACTCCATCTGGTAAATAACTGCTTAAAGATAAAGTTAAAATGTACCAAGTTAAAAGACCTTGGTACATTTCCAGTGTGCTGGAAGTAAACTGGAAAAATTAAAACAGAATAGTTTTTATGGGCCTTTGTAGATAAAAATTCAAGCCCACAAGAGGCAGCTCAGAAATTTTTGACCTGGGATTTCCTTTAGTTATCACAACAAAGACTGCTGTGAAATACTTCAGGATGAAATTAACAGAACCAGATGTCTTTCTTGCTAAAAGGAAAACTCTGTGTAGTATACATAAGCTCAGAGATTGCTGAGATTGATGCACAGGCACAAAAAATTGTTTTCTTACTATGAACAGTAGATAATAATTACTTTTTATTTTCCAAATTAGATCTCTTTTCTATGTTTTTCTGAAAGCATTGCATATATAATTATTATCTTGATCTTTTCAAGACCAAAGGCTT
The DNA here is from genome assembly GCA_013397075.1 of Rhabdornis inornatus. Classification (NCBI taxonomy): domain Eukaryota; kingdom Metazoa; phylum Chordata; class Aves; order Passeriformes; family Rhabdornithidae; genus Rhabdornis; species Rhabdornis inornatus. The sequence continues at coordinate 231,295 of VWZS01008906.1, forward strand.
CTGAATTTTTCAGTTTTTTTCAAATTCATGTAATCATAGAAGTGCACTGTTGGAAAGAAACTTAAAAACTTATTAGTCCACCTTCTAATATGAATGAAATTAATTTTTATTAGAACTGATAATGTCAGTAATTCCTATTTGCATGTGTAATGCTAGAAAATTTGAGCCTGAAACATTTTGTCTAGATGCTTAAAAAAACCAAATTAACAATGCTAATGCTACCCTGTGGAAAGGATGGGTAGCTAGAATCTGCAAATTTTGTTTTTGTTGTTGTTGTTTTTTTTTAATAAAGGCACTAGTTTCATCTTTGGAAGTCTCTTTTTCTTTTGACCTTAGATCTTTTAGGAGATCTCAGAAAGTGAAGGTAGAACATGTCTGTGCAACGCAACAGAGTGTGCTGCACATTGAGCCAGCTCTAAAATCAAAAAGCACGGCAGTGTTGGTTTTGCAGCAGCTGCAGAAATTCAGGCTGTGATAAGCTGCATGTTGCATAAAGTTTTGAACTTATCTAGTATCTCCTCAGGTCAAAACATTGAAATTCAAGCTCTAATGTGTCTCTTGTTCAGGTTACTGAAACCTTTAATGTAGGCTTTAGTTCCTCTAGTCCTGTCCTCAAATTAGCCCTTCTCTTATTTCAGCACAGACAAATGAGTGTCTCCTCAGAATGCTGCACCATATTACTGCACTCGAGTGGGTGTAGCTTAACCTAGTCTATTTCAAGTACCCTGCATCCTTCTCTCTTTACAAACCAGACACTGAAATTTCTTACACGTTTAATTTTACAGCAGGATTTGTCAGCCTCAGCACTTCTCAACTCCCACTTTACAACTTGTCAAATGATAACTGAGGCATTAAAATTAAAAAAGAAAAAATACATCCCTTGAGCTTTTTTTTTGTTTGTTAAAAGGAGGCTGAAAATTAGCTTATTCATGTCAATAAAAAGAAAAAAAATGCTAATAAATTAACATGCCAAAAAGAAAAAGGAGAAAAATAAGAGCACTGAACACTTCACTGATTTGTTAAAGCAACTGAGTACCACATATAGAATTGTAATTTTTAGAAGGCAAAACTATACCTGTTGTGACAACAGTCATTCAAGCTGCTCTGGGACTTAACTGAAATGTGACTTTAGGAATGCAAAGTTAAATTACTATGAAAGAGCTTGCTTGATACCTTTTGTTTTGCTTTGTAGTGCAAAATAGTAAGACCTTGCTCCCTTTCTGTTAAAAAAAAAAGTAACTGCTTTATTTTTTTGAGAATTTTGAGAGTAGAATCATTAATTCTGGTGAGCCTTTCTGACTTTAGAGCAGGAAGGAATATGTAATAATCAAGATATATGAATAACAAAAAATCCCCCACATCCATATGAAGTAAAATAAGCTCAAAACTCAGAAGATTGCAATCCAAGTTTTTAATACTAATTTTCTCGTCTAAGTTTCACTACTACATAGAGTTAGCAGTCTCTTTTAAACAACAAATGAATGACGAGACAAAGACTATTTCTCTCTTTTCTTTTAAATATTCCAGTTGAACCCTCACAGGCCTATGACCCCATGTTTCCAGTGCTGACAAACTGACCTCAGCTTACACTGATTGATCTTAGAGTTGAAAATTACATGCTAAAGAGAGTGTCCAAGGTCCTGAGTTACAAAAACCATTAACATTTTTTATTTTGATACCTGCTTTTATGTCTAGAATTCATGTTTTTCAAGTGGCTTTTTTCCTCCCCTTTTTATCAGGTAGGACAAGAAAATGGTGTAAGTGGTACTTAAAAAATGAGCTAACATAATAACAAGAATGATTCATGCAGGTCACAAAAAGTGAAAATAAAAGTACTTTAAAATAATATGATCAAAATAATTTGCCACAGAAATTTTATGGCTGATTCGCTACTGAAAGAAACAGTTCACAAAAATATCGACTGCAAATACTTCTCTTACTGTTGATAGGAAGTACACGAACTTGCTTTTTCCCATATAGACTTACTTTTCTAAGGATCCCCTCATCCTCACCCTGAATAATCCCATTTTCTTTGAGAACTGAAGCGCTTATGCCAGATCTCACAGAAACAGCTGCCGGACGTCGACTCTGAAGTTTACTCTGGGTCAGTCTGCAGGCACTGTTGGATTTGCCTGACTGATCAGGCAGGTCTGTGACAGGCTAGAATAATTTTGTTTGCAAGGTTTTAACCTCAATGAGTATTTGAAAGCATAAACATGATGTAAAAATAGAAGCAGCACTGTTGGGAGGCTTTTCATTGTATTTCTCTCGTGTCTGATGATAGACTCCTGTTCTACTAAACCTGCAGTATCAACAGGACCTTCATCAGCAGCCACAGAAAACTCAAAGAAGAAAACCTCTGGTGTCCTAGAAGGTACAATTTCCAATTACATTTCTCAGTGTTCCAGGTTCCATGACCTGTGTCTCATCTATACTTATGTTTGAACTCACAAAGTATTCTTTGCCTCACTGATGACAATAATACAGTTTCTATTTTCCTCCTCTCTTCAGCTGCCTAGTCTCAGCCATTGCATCAGAAAACAGTATCTTTGAAATCTGTCTTCTGTATGTCAGTATATCAAATTAATATTAAATTATATTCTTTAATAATATTCCTATACCAATTTAAAATAAGATAAATCTATACCTTTACCCTCCCTGTCTTCCTTAAAATTTATTTAATATTTTTACATGATTGAATGTTAGGGGCAACTAGAATTTAGAATGAACAGAGACAACCATGTCCACAGAAAGTTATGGTCACTCAAAATTTGAAAAACCTACATTAAAAATAAGTATTTAGTGAATGCATTCAGTAGAATACAGAGCAGTTTAATCAATGTCTGCATACATATACGGGAAGTAACACCATAAACACATAGGTTTGTTAGCAAGCAGACTAGCAAGTTTATTGAGACAGGAAGAAATTTATATTGAGTCTGCAGGCCCTTGGGGGAAAAGCCATCTTTTGAAATTGTCTAGTCTACAAACTCATGCTATAGCGAAAAAAGCTGGACAGACATTATGGAACCATCTTATCAAGTGGTTGCCAAGGTAACAATGAATGAATGTGCAAGAACAGGACAACTCATCACTTTCCTGGGATGTGTGGAGCACACAGAGGGACTATCACTGCTTAGAGGTCACAGTCTAAGGTAGTCTGCTGGTTACAGTGGAGTGAGCGTGTAATTATACAAACCCATTTATTGCGGGTCCTCAGTTGTGTTGGAGTAAATCTAACACACAAAAACTCCAGTTATTTGAATTTTTGAATGTTACCTTTGAGCTGAAAAATAAATAAATAAACAAATAAATAAATAGCCCCAAAACACTTAATGCATATTCATTTTCTTGAAATTAAAATGTAGTGCTTTGAAAGCTCTAAATATGAATTATTGCTAATTATTCTTGCACAATATACATTAAAAAATCGATCAATTTCTGTGTCTTATTTGGTTCCCAATCTGAAAATTTTGAGAAATTAATTCTGATCTTTTTCATTTGAAGTATATCAAAACCACTAGTATTTTAATCTTTCTTAAATCCCTATTTTGAGATACAAACACTAAATATGGTTGCATGGTAAAAACATATCCTTTTTATTTTAGAAATATTGTGTAAGGCTTATGAATAAGCACAATTTAATGACAATTTATCAAGACTTTTGAACTGTTAATCATATATTTTTTAAATATTTCTGCCACTGTATTGCTACCCAAATCATAATATAGGATAGAATACACAACTTAGATGAACACATTAATGAATTCGAGCCCATTTTGAAACCTTGAACTCTCCTTGGTTTTTCATATTTTTTCTTATATGTCTAATTTTCTTTCCATTAAACAACAAAATACCAAATCTGCAACTACTTGCTTAAAAAGCGGGTATCTCGACTAATGTATACATGTTTAAAATGTCACAATTTTGGAAAAAAAAAGGTGAAAGTTTTTTAAACACCCTTGAAGTCAAGTCTGGTTTGTACTAGGATGGTTTGCACATTGCTACGTAAAGATAAGTACTGCTAAAGAAATGAGCTTTTTTTCTCCTGAACCCTTCCACTTTGCCTCACATGGTTTTCTTTTCAGAGTTGGCTCACACTGAAAGAGCTCAAAGAGCACACAGCATAAACCCAGGTCTCAGGTTAAGTAGGGCTGTTCTTCTTTAATATTTTGGCAACACCTATAAAGTAAATGTTAAGTCCAAATACCTTCTGCTAAGCAAGTATATGACAATAAAAATTACCCTTTTGTTGTGGGAGTACCACATTGCTTCAGGGCCTCTTTTATTAGTGTGCACACCTTTGTCTGTGGCTCGCTGTGCCTGAACTGAGCAGAGGTGCTGACCTGGAGGCAGTACCATACTCAAGAAACAAGAGCCAGGCATGCTCTGCAAGATGCTTATGTCCCTTTATTTGCCTTTTAATAGCCTGGGCTCAATGTCTTTCAGAAAAGGCAGGTAAAATGTGATTATAGTCAATTTTTGAAAGGAGATGTAGTCAGGCTTTTCATCAGAACAACAGGAAAAGTGTGGGGACTGGGAATCAGAAAGATTACATTGAATAGTACCAGTGCATTTCACCTAACATGGGCTTACGTTGTGCTTGTCAAAACTGCTTTGTAGAAATTCACTTGGCATTTATCTCATGCTGATCTACTGCTTGGAAGTGCTAGGTCTTGAAGTGATAAACTAAGAACTGAGAAAAAAGTTGGTAAATGTAATTTCTTTATGAATTGCTAGAGCAGCTTTAATTTAATTGTCAAGATTGATGTGATGATATGTAGAAAGAGCTGTCTATATACAAGACTCTGAAAAGGGACTCCACAGCTTTGTTCCTATGGGAAGAGCCTGTCATATCATAAATTAGTTGTGGTATGATTTACCAAACTGCTTTGGTGCAGCAGTAAAGGCATAAAAATAAACTTGTCACCATCATGTTTGCCAAAGTAGTGATAGGAAAATTCTGGTGGAATTAGACTTCAGTAACATATGCTAATATTTTTATTTCAAGACAAAACTTGGTCATTGTTCATGATTGTTGTTATCGACAAAAAACAAAATAATTTGGATGCTAATGCAATCTACATCAAAATAAAACAAGCACAAATTAATACATTATGTCAGTGTAAGAATCTACATTTTATTAGCAGTTTGTCACACTTTCTCTGTGTTTCTTCTTTTCTCATTATATGTAATTATTTCTAAGGTCAATGAGAGCTTCATTCCTACTAAACCTTTCAAGATCATAGTGCATGCACAAATGATTGCACAAAAGTTATTACTCCACTGACTTCACTACTAGAAATACTGAACACTGCTAATAATACTAAACAATATACACCACCAACCCTTTGAGCCTGAGCAGTCAGCCAGTACATGGAACCTTTTTAATTGATTGCCAGAATAAAAATCATTAACTGTAAGGTTCCAATGTATCATGTGTAAGTTTGTTTAATAATCTTACCTTTCTTCCAGTATGTAGGGGACAAGCAGGGGTGACATCCTAAAACTCCCAGATTTGCCTTTTCTGTAGCTATCTTGGCCAATGGAAAATACGCTGTTTGGCTTACCCTCGGTTCCATGCAGGACACACCATGCAGTGCCTGCCTGTTGGCCTGCTGCTTCACTCACACAGCTGCAGCTGCTGAAACCGTGGGGATCCGCCTTTGCCTTTGCTTTTCCAGCTCGCAGTTTTGCTCTGATGGCTTAGCTTTTCACTAGCCTTTCCAAGCAGCAAGTTGCTGTGCATGGTGGCACCCATTGTTTGAGCATTTAATTACCACTTAAGAGAGATTTATTTCCTCCTCTGTTTAACGTGAACAAGGGGTGGTGAGCAAGCTTCCACTAAGATATTCCTGTGGAAAGAGCAAACTGAGTGGCACACAGTGAAATAGCTGAAGAAAAAAAACCCAAGATGTATTTGAAGTGCAATTGTATGAAAAAAAATGCAACCCACACACATTTGGTTGCTAATTGCACCTCCAAATTATATTTGTGTCTGCATATATGAATATTTGGTAGACACACAGATAAAATTAGGTAACAGGAGAGACTGGAGACAGAGATTTCTAAACTGCTTATTACCTAAGGTTTCCAATTTGCAGATACACTTTTTTAGCTAAGCCATTGAAGCATGCAAGAAATCTTTACCTTTTTGGATTAGAACGCAAAACAAGGCAGTGTTACTCAGGACTATTCCTTTTTGGTTTCTTTTAACCTAGCTAAAATCCTCTATCTGTTTGAGAGATGGGGGTATGACCTTAGTGCTTTGTTATTGATGATGAGAGGAAGAAAGTGACATTGGCTCTAGCGTTTGGAGTAAAAAGCAGGGATTGATGTGTATAGAAAACCTTGTTTGAAGTCAGATTCCATATGTGGATGAGGCAGAGACTATTTTCTGTCTTTTACATGTCATTACCCTAAAAGGTCCTCGTATCTCTAAGAATCTTGGGAACTCTGTAGAAAGGTAGGATTTGGGAGGCTAATATTACATTTGTACACCTGTGCTAATCTCATAAAATGCAAAGACTGAAACAGTAATAATCCAAGATAGATGTAATTCTTGGAGAAAAGAAGTTATGACGTAATCCAGAAAAAATACCTGGAGAACATTAATAATGATTTCTAATTAACATATTTTGATTTATGTATTTTTATATATTTTGTATTAATATGCTATTGTCTATTCATTGTATTAGAATATAGCAATTATTTTATATTATTTGCATATAATTCCTTTGATGCTAGTCACCTCGAATACTAAAGGTCATAGGGTGAGTAGACACATGTAGTTCTTCCATGGGAGACGGCTCATCCCCATAAATCCCACTGGTTTGCCCTTGAGGCTCTGCTCCTGCACAATGTCCTTGGCCTTTTGTGGTGTCCTGGAAGCTAAACACCCCTAGGCTTGGGAGGTACACCCTATGATCATCACCCCAATAGAAGAGAGGGGAGGTGAGTGGCCATGTGCTGTGGCTGCAGATGTTAATGCTTCCCACCTGTCATTCCTCCTTACAGCCACAAACCAAAAACCCAGACATCAGGCTCTTCCACCTGGTTTCTAGATATGCCCATCTGAAACGTGCAAGCCCTTACCATACACAGAAATAGTTTTAAGTCTCTCATTTTTTACCCTTCCACACCTGCCTCACAATGCGTACAATCAAGATCTTACCTGGAAGAGTTAAGTGGTAAAGGAGGAATGTGCTCCCAGCTGACCAGACATATCCTGGTGCTTATATGGAATTCCAAGGTTGTAAAATTCAGCACAAGGTAATTGAATGTACTGTAGCTTTTGACAAGACTTCTTCCCTTCTCTAACCCTTCCATTCATTTGAAAAGAAAAATTTAGCTGAAACTTTTTGAGATAGCTGTTTTGTAGCTAGAACCTGAAAAGAGCCTTCATGTTTCAAATTATGATGAGGGTCTATTTTCACTGTCACTCATGTCCAGATGTTTATTAGATAAACCATTTTATTTTGATCATAGTATTATCAACTGTATATGGAAGACATATTTAATTAAAGAGTATTTTCTAGGGATTCCAGAGAGAAAAGCTAATCAGTGATTTAATAATACAGAAAAAATCTTCATGTATATATGTATATATGTATATATGTGTATATATATATATATGTATATATATATATATATATATGGGACATTTACAATATAAAAGAAAAAAATAATAGTGGGAAGCCACAATATTCTACTGTAGTGTTATAACATTTAGACAATAATCCTGAAAGTTCAAGTTCAGTAAATTTTGAGAGCAGATGTCTAACTCTCCCTGTCCTCCTTCTAAGGTTTTTTGTTCTTCAGTTGAGCTGACTGTGCAGGAGGAGCTAAATCCTGCCCTAGGAGGTAGCACTCTGTCTTGAAAATTGATGGAGGCTACTTTAGGAGAAATACAGGAATACTGGTGTTTCCCAGTGTTTCAGCGCATCAAATGCAGTCTACATTTATGGCATCTAGCTTCTTGGTCCAGAAGATTTGATAAGGTTTTTGTTTTCTTTTGCAGGGATCCATCCCTTCAAGGAGCTGAGCAGCCCTTGGAGGTGGCCATCTCAGATACCTGAGGCTCTTGGAGTCTCAAGACTAAGATAAATTTTACTTGGGAACAGCCCCAAATCTGTAAAATATGGCCCTCTCTGCCACTGAACAAAATAGGCAGAATCCTTAATTTCTTTGTTGTTTTTTCAATGTTGAGCAGCAGCAAAACATCATACAACACATGTCTTCTTTCAGCGGAATCTAATCCTTTCAGAGGTACACCTGTTTTTGTCTTACATTGTCCCACTCATCTTTTAAAAGAGCTTTCCAACCAGGAAATTCTTCTATAGGATTTTTCTTGAAAATGGTAAGTTGCTTTTAAAGCAGTGATAGCTTAAAGGTCAGGGGTCACTTAGGTGACTAACTGTGATTTGATTGTTATTGTCCTGGTTTCAGCTGGAACAGTTATTTGTAGCTGGCGTGGTGCTGTGTTTTGGATCCTGTATCAGAATATGGCTTTGGTTGTTGTCAGGTAGCACTTGCTCTGAATCCAGGACTTTTCAGTCCTGGAGTTTTCATGCTCTCTCTGCCAGTGAGCAGGTCCACGAGAAACTGGCAGGAAGCACAGCTGGGACAGCTGAACTGAGCTAGCCAAAGGGATATTCCTTCCCAAAGGACATAATGCCCAGTATATAAACTAGGAGAGATACTCAGATGGGGCCAATTCCTGCTCAGAGACAGGCTGTACATCAGTCAATGGACTGTGAGCAATTCTGTTGTGCTTCTCTTACTTCTCTTGTGTACCCTTACATTCTCTCCCTCTCCTTATCATTAAAATTATTATTATTATTAACACTATTAGAATTTTTTATTATTGTAAATAATAATTTTGTTATGATATGGTGCTTCCATTATTAAATTTCTCTTATCTCAACCCACAAGCTTTGCCTTTTCTTTCTGATTCTCCTCCCCAAGGTGGGGAGGTGAGGTGGGAGTGAGCGAGCGAATGGCTTCATGGTACTTAGTTGCCTACTAGGGTTAAAACGCATCAGTTATTTTGTAGCCTATGGTTTTAACTTTGTAATTTTAGAGGAGGGAGGAGCCTGGTGGATCAATTCGGACAAGTTTTTTGCATAGCAATACTGCTTCAAGCTTTGAATTTTGATTCTTTGTTTGTTTATGTGCAAATATTTCTATTATTTTAATTATCTTGGTAAGAATACAGTAGTGTCCAGTAGCTTAAGTAAAACTGACAGCCTGCATTAGAGAGATCTGAAATTATTTCCCTGGTCTTCCACTGGCCCTTTCCTGCTGCTCCTTGATTATCAACAGATCTGCTGGGTTGTATCCATGTCTCTGTGAATGACCAGAGTGGTAATGTCCTCTTCTTCACGAGTTTTGTTGCCTGCCTTCCCTGCCCTGCCCTGTTGCCTACATGAACATATAGATTCTTGCATGGACTGAAGGACATTTTAACCAGTCCTTGAATTAATTTGTGCACTTACAATAGAGGAACTTGGACTAGATAGCTTTGAGATTAGCTGTAGTACTGCTTTTAGAAAAAAACCCTGAGTAGATTCCCCACTGCAAAATAGATGCCCTCAGCTCTATGGCAGCATTGTGTTTACTTTCCATGTCGAGGGTATCTATGAGCATAAAAGCCTTCATATATGGAATGTTCAGGCACTATAATAATGGGGAATACATGCACCTTCATAAAAAGTAATACCAATACATTATTTATAAAGCAGCAGGGCACTGAAGAATAAGATGTAGAAGCAAAGTGAACAGCAACAAAACTCCTCTGTTGCCTCTGCTTTTTATTTCTTGGAAAAACAATACCACTGAAGCTATGATGATTTGTGCTGTCTATTACAGCAACTGCATTTTAGAAATATTTAGCAAGGGCAAGCTGCAAGCGCTTAGCCATAACTATAAATACCACCAAAGTAAACAGAAAGCTCAAGTGTTGTTTAATAGCATGTCTCCAGACAGACAGCTTTCATAGCTGAATAACTTGGTTCCCCTGTTATTGAATTCCTGCCCCAGAAATATTATACCAATAAAACTGCTATGCTGAGTTTTGCCCAGGACAAAAAGATCATTACATGTTGGAATGAAATTCACTCTCCATCCCTTGGAAATATTTTGTTTCTTAAATGAGAGAGTATCATGTTGAAATGGCTCTATAAAAGCCATTGTGATTTTGGTTTAGGTAAACAATGATGTGGCTGAGTTTTTATGAACATGTTTTGATAGTAAAAGAAGCATTCAATGACTTAACAGTTTTTAAAGAAAAGTAGCCACATTTTTTTTATTAAAATAATGGATTGTCAAAGAAAAATAATTTCATTTTAATTAAAATTATTTATATTGATTCTGTATCATTTTCATAGCTTGTTTCAATATTGCATGGATACACAAATATTTTGACTTTATAAAAAATATTTTCATTGTGATATCTGCCATGTTATCTCTTTTAGAATGAAAGAAAAATCAAAATGTCAAATATTGTATGGATTCATGGTTTCCTCCCAAAAATGTCTCTATCTTTTACTCATACACTGATTGTAGAAGCTAAGGTTTAGCATCACCAAATAATCAATATAATATAGCCTTCAGAGTTTGAGAACATAATTGCTTATGGGTATAAGTAATTTTATAATGGTCATTGGTAATTTTTGCTAAACAAATGGTTCATTCATAAGGTCAGAAAAAATCTATGTTCTTTACATAAATTCATTCAAACAAACAATATGCAGCACTAATAATGTTAAAACTGGTGTTTACTCAGCCAGCTATCAATTAAGTTTACAATTAATTTTATCAAGACACTTCAAAATGGTCCCTGAATACCCATATAGAAGCAAGACAAGTATCTCTGTTTGCATGTGATGCAAATTAAGTAATAAGATTTTTTAAATCTTTATTTTTTCACATTAAAAATGAAGTTAAAATATTGTCTTGTTTTCAGTCTGGCATCAGTTTTCCTGCAATTACCAGTTACCAGATAACCAGTAATTCTGGGCAGTGGTAATGAAATCACACCAGGCCTCTCAAGAACGAGGGCAAAGAGATGATTGTTTACTGTGACTGAAGCTTAAATGGTTCTACATCAGAAAAAAAAAATAAAATGAAGAAAAAGAAGAAAGCAAATGTGCCTCTTGACAGGCAGAAGGTCACAGGATCCTCTGTGGGGGGAGAGGATATGTGCACTGGAGGAGGAATGGGACTCTATCGATATGCTTCTTGTAATGTTTTATGTGCAAAAATAAATAAATGAATAAGTAATAAAGATGTTTTCTACATGTAGATTAGAGAGAAAAAAATAGAGATTAGAGAGAAAAAGCTAAGCATCAAAAGACTGTCTCTTCTTAGCTTGTGATTTAAATAACAGCTAAAGAAAAGCCTGAATTAGTGCAGCATTAAATTACAGACCACCAGTAAAAAAAATAAACATGAAGGAACTAGTTCAGAAGGGCAATTCAAAGTAGAAGCAGATAAAGTGCTACATAATAAACTCTTTACAAATTGTAAAAGACATTATTTAAAAAAAATGTTTTAAATGCTACCAGATAGCCAGGATGAGACCAAAGAAGTCAGAGTAAGAAATCAGTGATTTGGAGGTCAGGCTATAAACAGGAGATATCATGTCTATTACTATCCAGGCAGACATAAAACCAGTAGAATAGTTTTGAGTGGGCATGAGATTTAGAACTGTGTGAGGTTCAGGAATCATGTTTCTTACATGAACTACATTCTTTGCAGCTGTTGACTGATTAGAAAAGCCATACACTTCGTCGGCGTGGCTTTTCTTCCATCAATTCAAAACACTGATGTTTTGAAAGGATGCTGTATTTAAAACATAGGCTCCCTCTGTCTGTATACTTGAAGCTTGCATTAAACAGGGTCTTTTTAATAAAAGAGCAAGGACTATTCCTCTATCTTCATCCTTGTACATTTTCAATATGAAAATACTTGCATTTTATTATATTTCTTTTAAATATGAAAAGCTTGCAGTTTTAAAACTGAAGATCATATGCAGCTTTGCAGTCTCTCAAGTCTTTTCACATACAGTATTGTATTGTCTTATGTTATGGAGCTTGATCATTTGTTAATGACCTTAGGTTTTGTACTGCAAAATGCAGAGAAGCAGAATATGTGCCAACATTTGTGGACTTAATGTGTTCCTTAGTGTAGGAAAAAATTAATGATTTTACAACTTGGTCATCTTTTCTTCTTTTGCACACATAAGCATCACATCCAACATTCTTATTTTTCTTTTTTGTTATTTCCTCAGTGACTTACAAAATTAGATGAAATATCTTTGATTTTCCTTTGGATGAAATATATTCTTCTTGAGCAGTAGGACATCTCTCACCGTGTAGCCTGATACTGGCAATTATAAAGAAAAAAATAAAGTGATTGCTTTTATTTTCTGTTTCTGTATCTTCTTAATTGGTACACTGTGTCCTTCCCTACTGTGCAACATGCTGTGCAAGGTGTGTGAATATTGACCCCTTATACAGAGTTGGTGTGCCATTGCAATTCTGGGTCCTCGTTTAGAAGGATAATGAAGTAACCCCCGCTTTGTGTAGGTGTCTCAAAATATGTGTTTAAAAGATGGGGAAGAGTTTCAGTGAACAAGATTTCTGCATAGATTTTAGTTAGGCTATTTTTTTCTTTCCAAGTGGAAAAAACCCACTGAAGACACCCCCCCCAAACAAAACTTTACCAAAAAAGGGAAATTTATAAAAAAGTCCAAAGCTCTACACTTCTGGTTATTTATAATAATTTCAAGAGAAATTAGTTCGTTTTGAAAAAGACCTGAAAAGAGAAGTGCTGAGTTCTGATGGGCAGTGACCCATCTATAAATAATCCTATCTGAAAAAGATAGATGCTACATGCTCATAGGGAACTAAAGGATGTGGAGACAAGGAAAAAAAACAAAAAGACATGGCAGATAAATTGGTAACAGAAGTAAAAAGTCACACCACAGCCACATGCAGCTTTGGGGTGTAGCAATACCTGAAACTGTTTAAGAGAGATATATAATACAAAGGTGGCAGTAGATGTCAGACACATCTCTGAAGCTTGTGGCACTATTACAGTTATCCAAAATAAAATCAGCAAGTGCAAGGGACTTGTTAGATAAGAACTTTGTCTCCTGGCAAAGGGAAATCATCACAGACTAAAATGAGCTGCTCCCAGGAGCTGATACATTAAAAGGATATGGCAATACTTGTTTTGCATGCCCTGCTCCTGTACGCATACATTTAAATGATACCTGTTCCTGAATAAAACAAAAGTATGGTTTTTGCAAAGGAAACTCAGATTTATGGTTATTTATCCAAGTGGAATACCTAGCAAGTTTTCAATTGGCTGATTAGTTTTCTGGTGAAGTTTATATCTGAAGACTCACAGAGTTTCCAATACCCAAACAATCTTCAGTCCCTGAGAACACTGTTATAACAAACAAGGAAATATCCTTCTACAATTTCTCCTAATTTTCTTATTCCTTTGAGAATTTCAATGAACAAAATAATAAATAACAGACTGTTTGTTTAATATCTTTTCAGGACCAGGACTAATCAAGACACAGGTAAATGAGGGAATTCATGTTGTATCTAGTCATACCCTCCTTGTTTCCCTGGAGACCCCTGGGAGCTAATATGGTTACTATGCAGAGGCGTTTTTCTGTATATAAAAGCTGCAGGGAATATTATCTTGGACTGATACTCTATTCACCATCTAAATATTTTAATAATCTGCACATTTATTTCTACATATCAGTGAATTAAATAATAATATGTGATCCTCAGTTATTAGATGTAGGCAAATCGATTCCCTGAAAATCTGAAAATGAGTTATTTTCTACTTACTCTGTTGATTTCCAGTAAACCAACTTGATACTTTGTACAAGGGTTTTCCTTTTTCCTGGTAGTTTTCTACTGTCATAGGAACAAGAATCTCTAAGCCTGGACTGCTGTGAAGCCTTGGCTCCCGTGAGTGGCAAGTGAAGATTGCTTTGTCTTTGCTTTTGTTTATTTCTCCTACAGAAGATGTATCAGTGGAATTTCTCCAATAGACTAACTCTTCAGTGAAGAGATGTATTTAGGAAGGAAAGTGTATGATCCGGAGGTGTGTTTTTGACCGTGCCCAGAACTGAAGGCTTGGAGCAAGTGTTTTGCTGCTGTGAGGGTTGCTGGCACGTGTCCTTGGAGGCCAAGCTCCAGGTGCCCTGCAGACCAACTGGCTCATGCTTTGGTTATTGCATCCAGTTTCATCAGCTTTTTGATTAAAAAAAACAAAAAACAAAAAACAAAAAACAAAAAACAAAAAACAAAAAACAAACAAAAAACCCATGAAGAAAACATTATATTTTTAGTTGATATGGCAGGTTGGCAATATATATCTATATTTTTCTCTGTTTATATATTAGTCCAACTTTGCTAGGTAAATTATAATACAGTGTTCTCAAAACTATTGCCAATGTTAATCATTTGCACATCGCTCTGCCCAAACAATTGTTAGAATCTATCAACCCTGAAATTTAAACATGATTTACTTAGCCATCAGACCAAATTATTGCTGCGAGATATTAGATTTATATTCTTGTTACCTAAGACACTGATAGAGACCTAGGTGGTTATGGATATATGATTTTATTACTTTATTCAATCAGTGATACCTAAGTTGTGAAATTAAATAATACAATACATAGGAAACAAACCAATAAGAATTGAAACCAATTGCAATTGATTGACCAAAAGTAGATTTGGTTAAATTAGTAGTGACAATTAAACAGACAGTATGTTCCTGTCTCATATGATACAAGCACTGTCAAAGACTACATCCTTAAATCACTTTTAAAACTGTCCCGTGCTATTAATTTTCGGTGTTTTGGAATCACCAGTCTATGCATTTTTAGTCAGTGGATGAATGAAACATTGCAACTGAATGGGATGTTCAGGTATATTAATTGGGTTTAAATCTTTGCTATATGGAGACTTTGGACAAAACTGGCCAAATGCAGAATGCTGCCAGTGAAATCTTTGTCTTTAAATTAAACAAAGTCACATGGCGGGGGAAGTGCTGGCTGATGGAGGAGAATACCCAATTATTCTTGCCTTTGGATTTGTTGTGGCTGCCACTCAGTTAATCCACAATCTACTGTTCGCCAATCTACTTTTAAATTTTTTTTTAAGTTATCTTAGAAAAATATGAGCATAATTCTCCACAGATAGCAGGGGAGATGTGACAGTGGTGAATTTGTCTCCATTTCTTTCCCTATAGACACTGTTTTTCATATTTGAAGCAGGTGTATAATTTTAGAACAGCCTTATGGAAACACAAAAAGGTCCATGCAGCACAACTGCATTAGCTCCAATAGAGCTATGCTGAAGGTGGATTCTAGTACAGACCCTTTTATTATTTTTTTCAGTTAATAGCAACTGGTATTTTCATATGAGGAATGTATGCAAAAGTATTCCCCAGGGAGATAAAAAATAAGATTGTATACTTAGAGTGTAATGAAAATGAAATTTTTAATGAAATTATCTTGCTTTTTTTTGTACTGAATGTCAGGGACATTCAATATGTCCCTTTACTGGGAAAGGGGGAGAGAAGTTCTTCCTTGCTTACAGTAGCTGTCTAATCATGCTCTAAATAAGGTGAAACAGAGAGAGAAACCTCTTCAGTGGGTGTGCATATTTATCTCAGTGTGACTTGACAAAACAATCCATCCTGATGCTGCAGAATTATTTTGTGAGTTACCCACCCCTAGATCACAAATACTACAGGTTCCTTATTTTTCCAGTTGCAAGTTTCATGTGATTTTTGTTTAAAAAATTTACGTATAATTTCAGAAGTTTTTCAACAGATGCAATGACTGGAATCAGAGCATAAGATTTAATTTAGGGATTTAGGCCACCGTCTTAAACATGCTATATATATGAGAGTAGAGTGCAATATATATGATAGAGAACTATATACACATATGACAGTAGAGTGCGATTTAATCATAATTGTTCAGTTAGAACAGCATTAGGTTTCCTGGTGCTTGTCAAAATTAAAGGCCAAGAAAAAAATAATAGCACTATAGCAGAGCATTTTTACAACTTTCTTGATATAAGTATTTCATCTGCATTCTGCAACTGAACATATATTATATACAGGCTTTATCCTGCACAACCAGTAGTTAAACACAGAAGTGGTTATGTTTATAGTCACATACAAGTGTATATACACAGATACTCTTTGCAAATGAGTTAGCTTTGACATAGATAAACACACAAGTATGGGATAAATTATAGGTTGCAGCATTAATTGCAGCCTGTCCATGTGTAGAAACCATATGGTGATATATGTCACATTTATGTTCATTATCCTCAAAAGGGTCAATAAAATCTATGGTATTTACCAGCAGATTATAAACACCGCACATGGCTACAGAAAAATAACTTCTTACAGTGCTTTTTACCTGATTTGTCCCTGGGGTTTGCTTAAAGGTATTTGCAGAATATTAAAATTACCTCCTTAGACCACAGGATAATGGGCATACATGAGAATTATTTTAATTGATTAACTAATTACCACAAAGTACTGTAGTTTATAGTTTGCATATTAAGACGCATATGATTAGGTGGTAGAGAGAATTAAACAACTTTAATTACATCAAAAGGAAGAAGTGTGCACAGTTAGATAACAATATTTTTTGAAGTCTTATCCTTTTAGTTTGCCACATATGTTTTGTGGTTTGGAAAGACAAGGATGTTTATTTCTTTATTTACTTATTACAGTGTTTACTACTTTTGCTTCTTATTGTATTCCTTCTGACTCTTCTGTTTTTTTTTCTACTTGACTTGCATCTATTTTTTTTTAGTGTCTGTGGTGGTACCCTGATAACTGGTGCGATCCATGGGCTTCACTTAATATGAATGCATGGATAGAGAGTGACTGCTGCAGTTTCCCACAGCTCTGTGGCAGCTTTGTTTTAAAAATCTTTTCCTTGGGCCAAGTTTCAGCTCTCCTGGTGAAGGTGACTATTTCAGCAATGGTGTCTATGATGTAAAGCAAGTATAGGAGTCACTAATTTTACTGTTGTCTTCATTATCATATAGATCTAAATTAGGGATAAGTGACTAGATCAGATAATATGCACTCCAATTCTCCCTTTAACAAACAAAGACTTCTTAAGGATGTGAGATATTCGAAAGTATCAGACAGCTTTTTAATCCTTTCAGTACATCCTATGCATTTGGGGACTAGAAGGCACTTGATATACCAGGACATAGATGCCTGCTAAAGAAGCTTGTTGCAGCTGAAAATTTGGCTTCTTGGTATCTATGGAAAGGCCAATTTTGTAGTAATATCTTATTAATATATTATGAGAAATCTTGCTTTGAACAGCTACTGGAAATTAAACTCCAAAACTTTTGATATCGATACACTGAAGACCACCTATCCTTAGAAATAAAATTAAACTTAAGAGGAGGTCCTGAAGACAATTTAACCTTCAGATAAACACAGAAAATACTATTGGCCTGGAAACCTAATACAGATAGATAAGTATGATTTTATTTCTGTTATGTACACATAAATAGCTGTTAATTTTAAGTGTAGCTGCATAAAATTTTCAGACAAATCTAAAACTTTTCAAACTACTTAAAAGCGAAAATGGTAAATATATATACAAATGCTGATATGGAACGCTGAAAGTAGAATATTGCAATTTATTTAGTGAAATCACTCTAAGCAGAGTCATTTTAAATTACACATGTTGAATAAATTATTTCTTTTATTGTTAATTGGTCTCTTTATTTGACACCTGTAAATTTACTGTGGCTAAAATACTTTGATGTGATGGTGAACTAACACATAAATTATTTTCCTCTAATGTTTACTTGCACTTGTGTTATGTAAAATCACTTAAGAAAAAACAAGAAGTAACATGATCCTTCTACAGTCTATGTCAAACACACATTAAGATTGAATACAATACTTTGGAAAAACATTTATTTCCAATTTGACAAGGTCAGGTTATAGAAACTCTTCAGTGATAAAGTAATATGAAAAGGATGCTTTACTTACAGGAATATATTTGTAACTTCAAACATAAGATAAAGAAATACAACTTAAGACTTCATCTCATGAATTGTTTTAAAAATAGGAAAACTAAATCAAGGTACCTGATAAGGTCTAGGGAACCAGATGAATTACTTTGAAGAACGAATCCTGCTCCATCGCCTTCAAGAAAAGGTGAACATTAGTCAGTTTAAGAGCTGCACAAACACATTTTCCTACTAACTAGCTCTTTGGCACCACCCAGTGCCTAATCCCGAATATGCATTTCTTTGTGATGTACAGCACAAAGTCTGAAACGTCAGCCAGAGCCGTAATGGCACATTAGCCAAGGAGCTGAGCAAATTACTTGTGGTCAGGAATACTGCTGTAATTTAAGTCTCGTAGTGGCTGCATGGAATATACTTTGGATTTGAAACATATGTTAGCTAGCCTGAATTCCCTGAGCAGTAGCATCATGTTGTTAATGCCCCACAAGCCCCATTTATTTAGCTTGTCTTGTGCTTCCTCATGAAAACAGGTCATGTAAACATCCTGTTGCTCCAAAAGTATTTAAGACCTGTTCAACACACAAGCATATAACCCTTAAAGAATTCCTTGCTTTTTAAATCAAAAGTTTTTTTTTTTAATATATTTTAGATAGCTTTACAGGATAGGTGGGCAGAATACTCGTTCAGTGATCGGTGGCAGCATGTCAAAATGGTTTTGAGCTGCTTCTTTTTCAAACTGCTGGCACAAAACAAAGCAAGAGCTGAAAATCCTCTGTTTTATCCAGAAGCTCAGTCCTAAAATCACATTCCTTGTAAATATGTTTATTTATAAGAAACTTGGAAGAAAAATATTATTAAAAGGTGGAGTTTGTCTTTGCACTGTTCTGTACTGATGCTTGAAGAAGTCCTTGCACATCATTATCACCCGTGATATGAGGGCAAGCGCTTTTTAGCAACCAATGTTTTGATTCATCATGATTATTCCTTCTTTAAAAATATTTAGGGTTAAATATTAGGCTTGGCACAGCTCATGTCTATTGTACAGTAAACTTGAACTACCTTTTCTTCAATGGAGCACTTGTACTTTGAGAGTAAACAAACATTTATATTTATTCCAAAATTATCCTGTGTTGGGGTTTTTTTCACCCACTTTGTGTATTTCTACATCTCTACCAGACTTTGGAGATTTTGTCAGAAATCTTAACAATGCAGATGTTTCTGTGGAAAAAATAACAAGTTTTTCCATTCTTTCCTAAAGCTGATTTTAATAAGAGACTTAATGCAGATCAACACCCCACTGAGCAATACTTTATTCGCTCAGCGTCTAATAAGTTTTTTGCTAAGTTGCTGAATTGGGAATCGCAAGAACTCAATCTCCATAAATTGACCTTTTAGCTTCAGCTGAGCAGCTCTCTACTGAATAACAATTGCAAATAAATAAACCTAAACAAAATGACAACAAGCACAAGCCAGTGCACAGGCAGGCTGGGCAGTTCCATAAAGCAAAATGTAGGCTGAAGCCAATGGTGAGAGCAAGGCAGGGGGAACTGGTATCCTCACCAGGAAGGGTGCAGCCTGGCAGGACTCGGGAGAAGAGACAAGCTTGGGTTACAGCCCCGTGGTGCCCATGTGAATCCACAGAGACAAAAGAGGTACAAGTGAAAGCCTGTAAGTCATATCAGCAAGGTCAGAATCAGCAAGATAAGGGAACAAATGACACAGGGATACCCATGGCACAGCAGGGAGAAGGGACAAGGCTGATGGCTGCAGAGCCTTTTGGTGTATTAAAGACCTCAATAAAAGCCAAACTTGACTTTTAGTGAACCAAATTCATATTCTGTTTTCTAGTGATGCATGAAAAAATGAGAGATATGAAGAGGAGAAGTGCAAATATTTGATTTGGCACAGCATGTCCCACTCATGCTGATTATATATAAAGAAATCAAAAAAGATAATTTCACAGAAATGTTAGTTCTTGGGCAACTTCTTTTTTACATAAAGAGCAGGTGGTGCAACATATGTGCACGATATGGGAGTTCCATCTCCTTCTCCTTTACAGAATCTCCAAGGCTACATTCCCTACCTCCAAGTCTGTTCCCAAGTGTGTCCTACAAAATAAGAAAAGGTATATAATGGTGTTAGATGATCTGGTGTTGACAGCATGACATCAGGAAACTTAACCCGTTCCTCTAGCCTCCCTGATTTATGAATTCTTTATTCATTTGAGAAAAACAATAATTTCCCTGTCCTTAGAAAAAAAAACAAAAAACCACCATTTTAAAAGACTTAGTAGCCACGATCATTCCAGTTAGATCCTTTTATTCATCCAAGAAGCTTTGGTATTCTCACAGGCAATGCCCTTCCAGAGGCGTAAATGAAACTCCAGCTAACAAACCAAGGCCCCTAATTTTAAATTTCAGGATAGTGTCTCTTCCAGGAAATGTTGGCAAAGAAAAAGGTGTTGTATCATCAACCTTCTTTTTCAACTTTAAATTTTATTTTGAATCAGTGTTGATATGCATGTCTAACAGATCAGTTATATCAGAAGCTTTTGGAACTGACAATTTTTTTATTATCTCTTAGTGCTCTTATTGCTGGAAGGATCAATGAAATTTTACTAAGATTCAATATATATTTGAAGTATCAATCTTATTGATACAAGATTAAATTATATTTGATTCAGAAAGTTATTTTGAAGAAAATCTGGTCATAAATGAACTAGATAAATCGTTAATTTTCTTAAATTATGAAATTCGCTATTATACTGCTTTGGATGAAAATTTTTCCTGGAGTTAACAGTATTTCAAGTTAGAACTGTCACTGATCACATCATATAGTGTTTGCCATGTACTAAAGAATCTGGAACCACTGAGGCCATCCCACATTTTTAACAATAAGAGTGGATCCCACAGAGTGTTTTATTCCAGTTACTACCTGCTGCAGACAGATGTAACCCTTTTCCCCACTTAGAGATGTAAAAGTCTGCCTGCATACTTACTGCAATACTAGGTCTGAAAGATGTGTAAATAAGCCAAATGTTTCCCAGAGTAAATGCAGGAATAGACAAACGTGGTTTCACTACTACCCGTAGGTAGCAAATGATGTGGGGTTTTTTACGTCATCTACAGATAGATTTCCATTCCAAATGTATGTGAATAAAAGACAGAAATACCACTTAGACACTAATTTTGAAGGATAGAATTAAAAAAACAATCACAAAATACTCAAAATATTCAAGCAAGTTCACCAAGCATTTCTGTGGACATTTACTAAGGTACATTTTCCTTTCGTACTTATACCAGATTTAACTTTGACATGTTGCCCAGTCCTTTTTCCTCCTCTTTCCCTATGTCATCTATCTTTATGCAGCTTCCCAGAAGGATGAGTTGGTTCAGCTCACTGATGACAGAAAATACACTTCTCAGCGTGTGGGAGGGAGGAAAGGATTAATTTTCTATCAAGAGAATGTGTCAGCCAACTCATCCTGTGGGCTCAGGCTTGCAAGGGAAAAGATAGAAGTGTGTACATGGTAAGTAGGACCTTTCAGCAGCTGAATTCAGCTGCAGTGAAAGACTGTCCCTGTCACTCTGCAGTTAAGAGTCCAAGAACATGGGTAAGATTACTTGGAATATCTTCAACAGAAATCAAATGGCCAAGCAGTTTATTCATGTATGAAAGGTTTTATATTTGCACCAGTCTCATTTAGTGGTGGGCGGCTCCCCGAATGCACACCAGCCTAGCATTGTTTGCCCTCCTCTGCTCTGGTAATGACTTGAAGCTGTGACTTCCTACCTGTAGTGTGTTGAGTTGACTGAAGGTCAAACCCCCTCCAGACAGTCTCTCACTCCACCTTCTCACCAGGTCAGGGACAGAGAATGAGATGAAAAAGCAGATGGCTGAGGGTAAAAACAGGGAAATCACTCGCTAATTACCTTCACATGCAAAACAGACTCAACTTGGGGAAACATAATTTGTTTCTTACCAGTTAAAACAGATTTGAATGGTGAGAAAAAAATATAAAAATCAAAACATCACTCTTCCCTGCTCCTTTTCCTTTCCAGGCTCAACTTAACACATCTATTCCCAGCTTCTCTACCTGTCATACCTTGACTGGTGTAGGAAGATGGAGAAGTGGGTTGTGGTCACTCTATACCAACTTCTTCCTCTTCTCACGTCCCTTTTGCTCCATAATAGATCCTGTCGATGGACTGCAGTCCTTCAGGGTAACCCACTCCAGCATGGATTTCTCTACAAGCTCAAATGTAGATGTTTGCTCCTTTGTGGTGTCTGCACCAGCTGCAGGGAAGGTGCAGCAGCATTTTGGCATTTCCTAATTATTATTGCCCAGGGCCATCACCGTCTTGGCTGAGGGGCTCAGCAATGTCCTGTAGTAGATCTATTGGAGCTGTCTGTCTCCAGCATGGAGGACAGCTCCTGGTCCCAAGTTACATGCTCTATACCTTATGGATGAATTGCACCAAATCACATTGTTTACAGTACCCCCAAAGCATAAACAGTCTGTGAAGATACTAAATCTCCTTAGGGAGTGTTGGTTTATAAATCTTCATGACAGTGTTCTTAATCTATGAGGTCATTTTGGATCAGCACTGACAGTGATGCTGTGCATCATCCAGACCTGGTTTCACTGTTCTACAGATTAATCTTTATTCAAATGTCTCTATTCCTACTTTGACAAACAAGCCTTTTACCAGTCCCACATACTTTTCCTCAGGTAGTTTTTTCTTTAGCCATTCATCATTCTTCTACAAGATACACTTCTTAGTGAAGGCATTATATATTTTGTTATTCTTTGCTTTCATGGTTTAGTTACATGGGGTATGATAAGGATTATGAGTGAGTATAAAAGTGTTTTCACGACTGTGCTGAGCCAGACTAAAGGTAACTCTAGCACTAGCCCTATATACTGTTTCACAGTATATGAGGAACAAACACTCAAATAAAGCCTAAGAACAAACCTTACTACTTTGTCACACCATTCCAGAAATCAGAAGAAAAGGACCTCTTAGAGTTTTAGCTCCTATTGCATGTTTATTAACAGTCAATTTGTTTAAATCAATTAACATCATGTTTATTAACATCAGTTTGTTTAAAATATCTATATTTTTTCCTTTAGAAGTTGAAATACTGTGTGTTTAGTAGTTTACTACAGATACTGGTTTGCATTATTGCACAAAATTATAGTCTTCTGGCTCTTCTCATTTTTCTTTAGAATAAAAAAATCTTGATTTCTTGACCTGCAAACTCTGATCTTAGGTTATTTATGAACACATTAAAGCATGGAGGGAAAAGAAAAGAAAAGTAAAAGAAAAAGAAAAAGAAAAAGAAAAAGAAAAAGAAAAAGAAAAAGAAAAAGAAAAAGAAAAAGAAAAAGAAATTAAAAGAAATGAAGAAAAGAAAAGAAAAGAAAAGAAAAGAAAAGAAAAGAAAAGAAAAGAAAAGAAAAGAAAAGAAAAGAAAAGAAAAGAAAAGAAAAGAAAAGAAAAGAAAAGAAAAGAAAAGGAGTGTGTCAATATCTGTGTCATCTCACTGTTCTGCATGAGTGCTCCATTTTACAAGTTCCATTTCCTGACCTCAACTTCGTTAAACTAGAATTTTATTGCCAAGACCCAGATAAGATTGTGTGATCCAAACATTTATTAGCCTGTAACTCAAACTGGGTTTGGGGTCCTGTCTTGACCTTTCAGTGATTTCCTCTCTAAAACCAGAAAAGGGAGAGATTTTAGTTTCGAAGTTGGAAGAAAAATTAAGATCCTTAATCTTCAGGAGGGTCTAACTTTTAGTCCATTTTTAAAAAAATTTCCTTTAAATTGTAGGTAAGAAAAACACTGAGAGACAAACAAGTAAATGAAAGAAAGAAACAGCCATTTCTTTGAGACAGTAGCTATTATTTCTTTGTAGCTAAATTTGATTTTTGTTTCTCATATAGCTAACATTAGAGCTAATATTAGCTAACATTAGGGCTCTTGATCTTTTTTCCTTTCCGAACAGAGGGTGATGCTTATATGGTGAATGAAGATGAAGTGTTTCAATTTTATTGTGAGGCATGCCAGGCAAGGTCAACTCAAAATAAAGGAACAAAATTAAATTCTTCAGATTACATAAAAGTACAGTGGAAACATGTTTTTTAATTTGGTGTTCTGAGTAATTCAGAGGCTAAGAACTTTTATAGAACTACTATAAAAAAATCTCTTAAACTGCTCAAAGTGGTTCCTGCGCTTCTGAATTACAAAACTTCTGGACCATTTAGCCTGTAGCATGGTCTCACAGTGTCTCTCAAAGCTGCGGTTAAAGAACTGTAAGTTTTCATACTGGAAAGAATGGTTTCTCTGTAAATCAGAGAGTTATTTAAAGCTAAATGCTTCTAAGGATAGTCTGGTTTAATTTATATGGCTTTGGAAGTGTTCCCTCTTAGGCCAAGAGAAGGGTACGACTGCTGATGTTGGTCATTTTGGCAGAGTGTGTACTGTGCTATTAAAAAACATCTCCCTAAAGAAGTCCTTAACATTTCCAAGCTTATTTCCTAGGTAAAATTACCAAAATGGTTTTAAACATAATAAATCGTTCTTTGTGTTACCCATTGATATCTGCAATCTACAGCAGTATTTATAGTACAGTGTATTTCTGTGAAAATTCTCTCATCTTCATAGCTCATATAATAGGCAGTATCACATTAACAGCAGGTTCTTCACATCAAAATTATTTGTTTCTAGGAATATATGAAAGTATTGAGCATTCTGGGAGACAGAAACAGGGATGCAATAAAAGCAGATACTAATGAACATAAATCCCAGGTTGGATATTTTTTTCCTGCAATTTGCATCAGAGTTGAATCTAACTGCTTCTTCATGTTTTATGGAAGAGAAAATGTGCTGACATGAATGACAATTCATGGGAATGCAATCCGCCTGACTTGTAGATCCATGAAAGGGTTGTCTGCCTTCTGTGACTAAATTTCACCGCTGGCCTCTGATTGAAGGCCAGTCTGAGAGGGATTCTTCCATCAGTCTTCCCATCAGTTTCTTTTTCAGATGCAGATGCTATTCACTTTTGTGCAAGAGGGCTAAAGTGACCTTTTTTACTGTTTGTCTAAGGGTTTTGGCATTTCTTATATGGAATTTCAGACATAACTAACGAGCATAAATTCAACTCTTGAACCACTCTTGCAAAAGCCACAAATAAGAAATAAATAAGGCTAAAATGCATCCTTTATTCTAGAAAATTGGCAAAAAAGCACTTGATTTAAGATAAGGTGTTTGCATAAGTTCTGTCTTTGTGTAATACTGCCTGATATTGTGGTGATCTGGTGTAATTACTAAAAAAACTAATAACTTCCAGCTGTCATGAAATTGAGTAATTTTTCATAGGCATTTTGATGCTATATACATAATGGATTAAGTCTGCTTATGCTTCCTTGTGGTATAATATTTTTTTATAGTAGGTATAATATCTGGTTGTTGTTTTATTTCTTAGGCTTTTTACAAGTGATTTTGTATTCCATGCAGTTATTTGCCATGTATCAGACCAAAAATAATTTTACATGCCTTTCTTTATATCAGCAAGAAAGGGACTAGACTAAACCACGGGTTTTTATTGGAATGTGAAAGAGAGATGGAAAATGAGGAAGACAAAGTTCGACCTTATCTAATTTGTATTGCAAGCCATGGGTAAGCATTGCCTGAATTTTAAAGAAATCACTAAATCAGAATCTAAGCATAGGAATTTTCCCCTTTCCAAGGGTCAGATCATTAAATGAGAAATCATCTCTCAATTCTGATCTTCCAATATATTGTAATCCTTTCAAGACATCAAATATTGCTGGATTAATGGTGGTTAGTGCAAAGCTTCGCTACAAAAGCACATTTTGTTAAACAGTAGTAAAAAATAATTTCCACTTGAAATTCAGATACAGTTAATTGAAAAGCCAATATGTATCTTCAAACAGATAAGGGACAATACATTATTGTAAGATTTGCTTTTTTTGTTTCTCAAAGTATTCTATAGCCATCCCCATATTGTTGTACATCCTAGTTAAATGATTCATGATTGTAGGAGTGGCCAATGTTTTACACAGAAGTATATTTTTCCCATTTCTAGAGTCTGCCATCACGTTAGTATACAAAACAAAAAGCTCCACAAAAAGTACACAGAAGAAAAATCTGCTATTCCCTGTTTATTTACCACTGGTTCAGTTTACCATTCTTGTTCCACTATTCTTTCATCATTTGACTTCTAGCCTGCAGACTCAATTTTCTGTTGTTTTCTCCCATTTTTTTCCTTTCCCTTGAGCACTAATAATTTGTAGTCAAAATTAGGAATTAGCAAATTTACAGTGTATCTATGTCAGTTTTCCTGAGTATGTGATTAATTTGATTTGACATTCAACTCAACAGTTACTTCCCATGCCTTCTATTTTAATATTATTTGCAGTCCTTTTTTCCAAAATTAAACCTAAAAGTATCTTGTCCCCCAAATTATTGTATTTTTATCACTCAGATTCAAATGACAAATATTATAATGCAAAATTATTTTCAAAATTTTCTGACTAATCAGGAGTCAATATAAAGTGAAAAGAGCAAATAAAATTACCTTTTTTTTTTTAATCCATTAGAAAAAAATAAAACACAAGGAAAAAAATATACTCTTGGATTTAAGAATTGTATTGGGTTTATGCAGCTAGATTTTGATAACACTGGGGATGGCAGGTGTGGCTTCTGTGAAAAGACACCAGAAGTTGACCCCATGTTGGGCAGAGTCAATTCCAGCTAGCTCCTAGAAAGATGCCCTGCTGGCTGAAGCTGAGTCTCTCAGCAGCATTGGTAGCGTCTCTGTGATAATATATTTAAGATAGGGTAAAAAAAAACTGTGCCAGAACATCTGGGAGAGAGGAGTGAGAATATATGAGAGAAGCAGCCCTGGAGACACTAAGGGCCGTGAAGAAGGATGGGAGGAGGTGCAGAGATTCCCTTGCAGAGTGGGGTGTAGCCTGTGGTGAGAAAGGCACCCCTCCTGCAGCCCAAGGGGGTCCAAGGTGAAACAGATTTCGCCCTGCAGTGCCTGCAGGATCCTACACTGGATCAGCCTGTTCCTGTATCCCACGGAAAGGACCCGTTCTGGAGCAGTTCTTGAAGAACTGCAGCCTGAGTGTGATGAGGAAGAAGAGTCATAGACACAGTGGTAGGAAGTGACTGCACCCCCCCATTCCCCATCCCCCAGCACTGCTGGGGTAGAAGAGTCAGAGTGAAGCTGAGCTTGGAAGGAAGGCAGGGGTGAGGAAAAGGTGATTTTAATTTAGTTTTAATTCTCACTACCCTATTTTGTTGGAATAACTTGAAATGAAATACGCTACTATCCCTAATTCAAGTCTGTTCTGTCCTTGATGTCAATTGATAAGTTGTCTCCCTGTCCTTATCTTCATGCACAAGCTTTTAATGATACTTTTTTCTCTTGCCCTTTTGATGGAGAGTGAGTGGTATAACATCTGTGTTTTACCATCTGGGCACCTGGCATGCAGCCAAGGTCAATCCAGACTATATATGAAAATAGATATAAGCAATGCCTCCAGCTTTAAGGACCCTTAGGAAATTTAGAGGAACTCTCAATCTCTCTCTCTTTCCCTCTAATTGCCAAGTGAAAACCCTTCTAGGAGAAACCACTTAACTGAAGTTTTCATTGTAAGAAAATTAATTAAAATGTAAAATGCTGCAATTTTTCTTATCTTTCTTGCACAGAGAAATAAAAAAGTAAGGTGTTATTTAAGAAGCTTGTCTTCCTACTGTATCTAAGCTAGGTATCTAAATTTAGATTAGATGAAGACTGCTTTTCAAGGTGCTCATTAATGTACAAAGCTGGAACTGAGTGTCCCTGATAGTACTTATTTCAAGACAAGAATCAGTAGAATTTAGGAATTAAATATTTACATGATACTGGAAAAAAAAATCCTTTAAAAACTTTGTGGCCTAATGTATATGTTTTAGGTTTGCTGATAAATTTTGTTCAGTTCCATGACTGATCTGCAACTTTTTTTTTTCCTTAATCCGATTGTTTCTTTTAACAGTCATGCAGGCAGTGTTCAATACTAAGACAATGTTAGAATTTTAACACGATCTGATATCTGTGAGGGCACAGTCATTAAGCTGGTTTCCACATAACGCAGAGAATTGTTGAATAGTATGGTCATAATTGTGTGGAAAAGATGATTCATAACCTGAGACAAAAGAATAATTACTTACAGGGATAAAAGTCACACTAAAAAACTACAACAGCATATAAACACCCCACCCCAAAAATATCTCTTAAATCCACAATTTTTAAACTTACAAGAATGTGTTTGCTCCTAAGTTTTCTTGTAGCAGTAGATTGCAAATTACTTTCTTCACTTTTAGGTATTTCTTCATATATTCCTACAAATCTAGAAAGAATTACTGTGCTTCTCAATATACTATCATCCTATATTTTCCAATTTTAGAAAAGTACGTTTCTGAAGCAATATGATGGAAGGAATTAAAGACTTTCTGAAATTTCTACTCTAACTTGTAGCAGTCTTGGACAAGATGGACAGAATGGTAATGAGGGAAATACAAGCAGCAACCCTGCAAGAGTACATCTGAACAAAGGACTTGTCTTACTGTGTCACATCATTAATTTCTTGATCTTCAACCTTTGCAATAGGAAATACAAAGCTGGAAGATACTTTGTGCCAGGCCCTATCTCTGGCTTATTCCTATCATACTATTATCAATAAATGTTACAGAAATATTAGTGGAGACACCCTGAGAAAATGAAAAATTATAATTTTTTATAATTATGTGGTTTATTGAAAACTCTAATAGTTAAAAAAAAAAAAAATTAAAAGCTCTTTTATGTCTAGGTCCAGAAATTGGTTTTAACAAAGTAGAACAAGACTCTTCCTTTTGTGGCATATATCTTGTCAGAAGCCAGCTAAACAACCATGATATAATGAATGGCACAGTAAGATTATCACGCAGCTGAAAAGGAACTGGACAGAAAGTGAAATAAAACATTCCCAGTCCATATCTTACTCAGTCAAGTTCAGACTCTCATACTGATCCTGTAACACACATTAGCAGATCACAGTTTTCTCAGATATACTTTTTTCTGTTTGTGATTTGTTCATGAATTATTGAAATGGCATCTTTCCTTCTGAACTGTGATTGCTACATTAAAAAAGGCAATACTTTTCGCTAGCATGCCTAAGTCATATCCACATTTAATTTCCATTGCATTTTGCCAGCATAATAAATGTCCCTGATGTTTACAGAAAATAAATCCTGAAGATCTTAATGTATATTGGAGTCAATGGAAAGATGATTTTTGAAGGAAGGAACAATGATTTAGCAATGGTTCTAATGGAGAAGATATGCAGTAAGGGTTTCTCAGAAGAAGAATATATTTTGGAAGCTTTTACTACATGGAATAAACATAAACGTCAGGGCTAGAAGTCAGTATAAATTATTGGCCAAAGCAGATGCAGATCCAAACATATAACCTAGTGGGAACCAAAAAACAGGACTATTTATTTTTTAAAATATGTTTATTCGCTTACTTAAGTATGCCATTTACTATAGCTCTGTTATTGCCTTCCTGCATGGTTACTAGCAGTTTTTCAAATTAATGTTATCTGTGAAATTTTCAAAGCAAATATGTTGGGTAAGCCTTCAGTTCCTGCTGAGCACAGAGCAACTAATGTGACATTGCCTGGAGGTAAAAGCACATTGTTCTGCACACTTTCAGATATGGCTCTGCTTTCTTTATCTAATCCAAGGTCATTATTTTCAAACCACAGCATGTTCTCATGAAGATCAAACGTTTTCCCAAAAAGGAATAATGACAGCACAGTACGCTGGAAATTAAAAAGTTCAAATTCATATAAACCTCTGATCAAAGGAGAGAAATGTTGTCAGAGGAAAATGTTATTTTTATTTAAAAGACTGAGCTGTTTACACAGAGGAACAGATAATTGTGAGATACATTTTAGAACCAGGGAAAAACTCTTTGTTTATTTGATATCAAAAAAAGTTTCATTTTTCTGCTGCTGTTTGCTTTTCTTTAGTTTGCATGCCAAACCCTATCCTACTTTCCCAGAAAAAGACATTTACGTTTACATTGAAACATCCCTATGTTGCAAGATAAGGTTGATGCTTACTATATAAATATTTGTATCAGTATTACTCTGAGGTTAAAAACTTATGTTGTTGGATAAAATACCAATTTCTTGGCAAAAAATTACTGGAAAATAGAAGGCTGAAAATAAAATGCAAGTACATCCTGCAAGTGTTCCCTGTTTTTATGCTAACATGTTTATCCACTTCTTAAATAATTTTGAGAAAAATGAGTTTTCATTCTGAATGTTGAGTACTCTTCAGAAGAATGAAAGATTATATTTATAAGAAGGAAAGAGGATGTTAAGTAAGTGAAGTAGGATGAAACAAGCACACAGAAGACTGGAGTTAAATAGTCAGTCTTACAGGAATCTAAAAAAAGCATTGGAAGACCAAAATCAAATATATCCTGTCCTTCTGAGACTGTGAACTGTTTTGATTTTGGCGTCCTGTAAATACCATGTAATTTTAAGTACTTGCTTACACCAGTGAGTAACACATTCCAGTATTTCCATCACCGATGTTTTGGTGATTTGTTAATGATTACCGAGTTCAAAAGTGCAGATTCCTGCATCAGCCTAGTTGCATAAAATACAACTATTGAAATAATCAATAAATAATGGCTTAATTCTGAACTTGTGTGCTGGTTTACCTCGAGTTTTGTTGTAAACTTTGCGTAGGTCACTGAGTTAATATCTATGTTCAGCCTTCTGAGAGCCTTCTGCATTACTTTATTTACTCACAGAAGTCTGAAAATCAAACCAGTCATACTGCTCTAGTTTTGAATCCTCTGTATCCATCCAGTTAAGCACATCAGAGATAGTTTACATGCATTTGGTGTGGGTTTGAGGCATATGTTCATCCTTGGTCACCTCTTATGGTGCCATCTCTTCGATCTACCTTAAAAGCCTTTCTGGTTATATGATCGAAGACTGTGTACTGATAATATATGCACAGACTCTAAAAGCCATCTAAAGGTCACAGCTATGCTAGCAGATAAGGTCTAAGTCAAAGATTCAATACCTTTTACATAAATGATTTTCTCAATGCAAACATTTCTAATAATCATCATCCGAATTAAAAGTGTATGCATCTAATTGTGGCTCAGAACAAGCTTTTCTGCTTGAAGCAGGCTGGCTACTGTACTGGAGTTATCCACCCTGGCTGCCTGATGCCTATGTGCTGCCTAAGGAGCCAATGGGTGAAAAGGAAGTTTAGGAGATTAGGCAGGTCATGCCTTAAATCAAACTGAGTATTGAATTTGCATGTTTTTAATTATTTTTCCTTTAACACATTACTTTCTTTTTCCTTATGTTACCCCTTTGTATTTGAAATCCCAGGTTCATTAAAATATTGGCTAGCACAATACTTAGTTTAACAGCAACTGAGAATTTAATCAAGCAAATATCTTAATTCATTCCTCTTAGCTATACCTGATTATACATTATAATATTTCTGGGATAGCTTTCCAAAGGTGTTTGTGTATTTGATTTCCATTCAAATAGGTAAATCTATAAAATTTAAATATAAAAATATTTTTCAAAATCTGTTCTTTGTTCATTATTTATAAGACTACAATTTACCTTCCATCCTCTATACAACTGGCTGTCCCTGCCCCACAGAAAATCTACATTTAAAAGTAAACCAGGAAAACAAACAAAAAAAACCTGATTCATGTATGTTGAATTCCTGAGAAGCAAGAAACCTAG
>VWZS01008906.1:265734-351849 GCA_013397075.1 Rhabdornis inornatus
AGGGAAGGGAAGGGAAGGGAAGGGAAGGGAAGGGAAGGGAAGGGAATTCCCTCCTGCATTCTGAAAGGCAGTGGCACAATTTATTAGTTTTTTTCATCTAATTTTAATTTCAGAATATTCATTTAAAACTTGTAATTATCATCTTGACTGTCGCGACCATGACTTTGGTAACTTTGGAACAGAGTCCCATTCGCATCAAAAGGAATAAAATGCCAATGTTTTCTTTTTTTTTTTTCCTTCCCCTGCCCTTTTCTGTTGTGTGGTTTAAGTTCAGCAGTGAATGACTCTGAAATTTTTCAAGCATATAATGTCATTATAAACAGTGACCAAAAGAAAGGTCATTCACTGCGGTTTCTGCTCATTTTTATTCATACGGTTGTAACAAAATCAGTTGGAGACCTGCTGAGAAGTATAAACCTGTATCAAAGGGCACACCTTGAGGCATCGTGAATCTAATGAGTAAAGCAAGAAGTCACCACCCTTTTGGAGTGTTTCAGCTCTAGCAGGATCTTAGTATGTGCTTGTTAATCAAATTAATTCTGAGACAACATCTTTTTGGGTGAAAAATGTAGGGGGACTGTCATGCTGTTAAAACACCTTAATAGTGGGGTATCTCTATAAAGCTGAGGCCCCCGCAGTAAGGACTGCACCCTCTCTTCTTCCTCTCCTGTGCCTTCCTCCACTCCTTCCACCTAGTCAGTGTTTTGCATGAATGCAGTAACAGATGTGACCAATACTTCAGGCATAACAAAATCTAAGTGTGCTGATGAGAGAGAAGACTGAAGTACCTAATACAGCTTTTCACTGCACTGCCTAGGTATGAACTAGAGCTAAGATGTGCTGCCAAAGACATCTTTTGCTTGTTTGCTTTGGTTTGGTGAGTATGAAATGGAATTAAGACAAGTCAGAGTTTGATGCAGGAATGTGAGATGTGAACATACCTGCTACTGAGTTGCCTCCAAACGAGCCTTCTTCCATTTAAGAGATGCCTAATCCCACTCATGACTAAAATCTTTGCCATACAGTTGAGAATCTTCCTGTTTGTATCAAGACATGTTAAAATTCAATTTGTATTTAGTAATGAATGAAATACCAAGAATTCCAAACAAGCCATTTCAAACTCCTTTATTCCATTTCCTGATGCTTCTGGACTTTGAGGAAAAAAAAAATCACAAAAAGACAATGAATAAAAGAGAGAGAAAAAATTAAAAAAAAAAAAAATTATTTGGAACTATAGGTTTTATAATAACTGCAAGAAAAGAAAAGTGACTAATCCAGATAACAGTATACAGTCATATCACACACATCATAAGAGTTTTGCAGCTGTTGAGGTAACCAATACGGTGTGGGCCTAATCTACTAGTTTCTTCAATAATTTTCTTCTGACTTGTTCTGTTGGCTAAGTCTATTTTCCTTTCACTTTAAAACAAGGATATAATGTATTTAAAGGATACTTAGACTGTCTTGAAATACTAATATCTATTTTCCTCTTTTTATATTCATGGCTTCCCATATCAAGGAAATCTGCCAGTTATGCGACAATATGAACAGTATCAAATGCTACTTAGGCAGGTGAAGTGAAGCAGCAGTAGCACTATGAACCCTTGCTGGCTAGATGACTCAGAGTCTGTTCCAGTTCTCACTATAAGATAATGGATCCTTGCTCTTGTTTTTCAATGTTCATAATGTAGTTTTTTATTTTATTAACCACACATGGAAGCAATCAGACATCATCTTCGACTATGTCAATTGAAGAATTTCTCTGTTTGGAAGAAGTTTGCAGTCTCAAAAGTGAACTGTCAGATTGACAAAAAGCATTTGACTTCTTCGCTGTATGGCACTCAGTGCAATTAGTTGAACTGAGTCTAGCTCACTCTATAACATTGCCTGAGAATTAGGAATCCAAGGACATTATTGCTCAGTTCAGGACTCCTTTTTATCCCATTATCCACAAATGAGTCCTTCATTTATTTCCTTTCTCTCTTGAGTTATTATGTACCCATATTTCTCACTTTTTATGGGAAATTTTTATTTATCTCATTAAGCATTTCATGAAGTAACACAGAGGAAGGTATTCTGCAGTGTCCTGCTTTTATTTATAGATGATATCCCCATGTACATTTCAAGGTTGTTAAACTTAGCATTGGGAAATTAAATAAACCACTGCAGATGTGAGAAAGTCAGGAAAAAATGCTGTGCAATCCGCAAAGTGGGATACTCACCTGAGTATGAAGGAAACTTTATTTATTTGATCTAATAATCTTTTCACCATTATATAATGCATACATTAAGGCCAGAAGCTGTAAACAATTGTCTACACAATCTTTCTCATTTGGAATTGAAAATATCACTCCAGAATCTGACATCTAAGGAAAAGAGAAGAGAATGATCTATATAAACATCAAAAGAAGAAATTGAAAAAAAAGTTTCATGTATTCCAAGTGAACACACTCTTTTCTGAACTCTGGGGATGAAAGAGGGGGCCTATTTTGAAGAATCTAAATGATTAGGCATATTCAAAAAATGCCCATCAATGCTATCCCAGGAAATGAAAGAGAAAAATCCAGCAGGATGTAATTATAAGGCACATATCAGCGCTGTCAAAAGGAACTGCCTTCAATGTCACAAGGGAAGATGGTGAAGCCTGATGATCAGTGATGAGACAGAATAAGTCATAGCTAGAATGAGAAAAACACAGCAAGAGAAAAGTCAGACAGAAAAAGAGAGATGCTTAATGAAAGCATGAAATGTAAAGGATGAACATTTTGGAAGACAGAGAGCTGAAATAAAGCATCAGGGCAAAGGAAGTGAAAGTGATCAAATGGATCATTTAACAAAGAAGCCATGGAAAAGTGCAGGATGCTGAGGGAAGCAGAGAGATTGAGGCTGAAATTAGAGAGGAAAGTCGAAATGTAGTGAGATGATTGGCAGTGATAGGACATGGCAGCAGCTGTAAAGAGAAGAGGAGACTTCCTCTTTTTCCTTCTGAAAATGAAAGGAGAATTGAGAGGGTTTGCAGGGAATGATGAGGGGAGTGTCCCAGTACCAACAACCTGGTCTCGTCTGCAGTGAGTAGGTGAAATGAAAAGATAAAATATTCCAGGTTTCCATAAATCAGGAGATTGTATGTCAGTAAAAGTGCTGTGCATGGCTGCATTTTTGTTTCATTTTATTTTATTGTATTTTATTCTAAAGATGGAGGAAATGTCCCAGAGAATGGAAAAGTGTAACAATAGAAATGGCCATAGAAATGACAAAAGAGACCATGAGCAGTGAAGGTTTTGAGGAGGATAGATAAATGTGATGGGAATAGCAGGCATACAGGATGGCACTTGTTAAAGAGTATATCAGACATCTGATTGAAAAAAATATGTGTGTGGGAATCTGGATTTGTACTAGTTTGAAAAGGAGAGCAACAAAGAAAAAAACCTAAGTATCTTGAGTCTGTAGAAATGTAAAGGTAGTGGGTATAGTACTACAGTATGAGAAGTTTGCATGGCATATTTATTCTGAACGTGGATGTGGATAATGTGAGAGATGTACAAAAATACTGTGGAACAGGTAGACATTAGTGCAGCATCTGTGAGCCATCAAAAGCTTTTGGAAAAGAAAGCATTGACAGAATTTTTTTGTTCTGTGCTTCTGAAATTGGATTTTTTTGGATCTCACCCACTGTGCTCACAGAAGCAAAAGTAATTGGCAATCCAACAACTAAGAATGCATGAAAGTTGTCTGAAGCCATATCAAACTCGTAAAATTAGTTGCAATGTCAAATGAGGTTGCCTTAGTTGTATGTCAGTTGAATGAGGTTTCTGGATTCTAAAGCTGTTCTAACTGACATAACTGTCAAGACTAAAAATCTTCTTGTCTGTGTGATTCTTTGCACTGAAGAGGTACTGGAGCAGCATACATCATTGGGTAGGCTTTTAGATGTGTCCTTTAATGAAATTTAAAAGCTTTCCATCTCAGTTTGATCTACTTCACACATTTTACATGTGCTCAGTAATTCACAGTGTGCCAACACTTCACCCTGTAACTGAAAGATGGATGTTTCCACTGAAAAGTTATATTCAAATGCTGGTAGTACAAAGCTCATATTTTTAACTGAACAGTCAGGATTACAGATTGTCATCACTTTTCAGAAAGCTGGATACACTATTAAAAATAACCAGCACTATATTAAATTCTCCCTGATCTGATTTGCTGTAGCAGGTGGACTAGATAAACTCTAGAAGTCCAATGTGCTTTCCAGCCAAATGAGCTTCTGTGGTTTTCAGGTATTGCTGTGAAAGAACACTTTGATTTGTGTGTGCAGAATAATCTGGTAACCCTTGAGTATATCTTAATAAAACATGATATTCAGAGAAAAACTCTAGTTGATGCATGTTAGAGGATGTACTTCATATTCTGGATTTCAGTTTTATGTGAAGAGTCAAGTTATTTTTTTGTATCAAAGACTAAATCATTATGTTTACCCAGCATAAAACTCCCTGTATGGCAAATCATTGTGTTGTTCTATTGAATAAGTTCTGGACTCTGGATCTAAATGTCAGCTGGCTAATAATATATTGCTACTCCAATAAAACAGCCTTTTATCTTTAAATCTTAATTTTATAAAGTGTATACTTGGATACATTGCTGTAGAATCACAACACTGTTTTCTGCAGACATTTCTGTCATCTATAAATAGAGGACTATTGCATCACACTACTTATTCTGGTTGTTGCTTATTCCCATAATGGTAAAAGGACAGAATGGCAAAGAGACAAGAGCCACCTCTCAAGATGTTGCAGAATTGTAGTACAGGCATTGAGCTCCATCTTGTGGAATAAAGAGAAGCCTACAGCACATTCCTTTCTCCCCTTCAGAGAAATGATTGTGAAAGGCATAATTTAACAAATCTCCCGTTTAAAGATTTCCTTGTTGAAGTTTTGAACAGGTAGGGAAAAATGCATTATGACATATGTCACTTTAATAAGAAATTTTATAGTTAAAATTGTAGGGAGATAGAACCATGGGACATACCGTTTTGCTGAACTTTTTTTGAATACAGGAGATGACCAGATGTATTGTCAATTGAACTAGTAATATTTTTAAATATAAACAAAAATATTTGATTGC
The DNA here is from genome assembly GCA_013397075.1 of Rhabdornis inornatus. Lineage (NCBI taxonomy): Eukaryota > Metazoa > Chordata > Aves > Passeriformes > Rhabdornithidae > Rhabdornis > Rhabdornis inornatus. The sequence goes on from VWZS01008906.1 coordinate 270,856, forward strand.
AGAACTTGGGCTTTTAGGTTCTTTAATAATTCATTTTACCCATTTGCTGAAAAAAAAAGAAAATGTAACCTTCCAGTTGTCCTGTTGATGCATTGCACAATATTTATGAAACTAAATTAATGTATCCTCAGATGAGCATACAGACACTCCTATAATGAGATCTGTTCAATTAAATTTTTCTGTTGAGGAATGTTAATGATAGTTAATTAATGGCAGCTGAGGTAGAAAAATAAAGTCATTATGTGTTTATGGCAAACACTGTTGAACATAAAAAATGTTTTTGAGATTGAAGAAGATCCTCTTTGACATTAAAATAAATATACCACTGAAAGGCATTCAATGTTATACTCTAAGTGCAGAATTTTTGCATGTATAATCACTCATGCATACACATATAGGACAGGAAAATCTAGACTGTATATTTTGTGCAGTTGTAAAGATGAGATCGTCTGACATGGGGTTTTCTTAATTGGGCTAATCTGAGTTAAAGGGTGGGGGGGGTCTGTAATTTTTTAAAAATTACTTAAAATTTAATTTTAATTTTAATTACTCATCAAAACTGCACAAAAACACTTAGCGGGTGTTTATAAAATGTCAAGCATACAGTTCTTGTACAAGTCCTAGTGACTCACAAAATCTCTGTCTCTCTCCAGGTAAATACCTTTCCAAACCTGGCTTTAAGAATTATGTGCCAATTGAACTTTTGAAAAACCTCTCCTTGTGATCGTAACTTTAATTTTTAGTGGCTCCATTGAGACTTTCTAGGAATTTCAGAAACAAATGTTCCTAAACTCTTACCTGGGTTCCAGCTTTGTCCTTGTTTATGTTACATATCTAAAATAAAGGCTTGTCTTGCAGGTCACTGAGTGTCACTTGGGCTCAGCACTTTTCATAGAGTCATAGAATCATTAAGGCTGGAAAAGACCTCCAGATAATCAAGTCGAACCTTTGACTTCATACCATCATACCCACTGAAACATTACAAAGTTCCACATCCACTGTTTTTTTTTCAAATTCTTAAACACAGGGATGGTGACTCTGCCACTTCCCTGGGAGCCTCTTCCAATTCTTTACTGCTCTTTCAGTGAAGAAATTCTTCCTAGTACCCAACCTAAACCTCCCCTCGTTCAATTTGATGTCATTTCCTCTTCTCCTATCAGTAGCTCCCTAAGAAAGAAGCTGATCACCACCTCACTACAACCTCCTGTCAAGTAGCTGTACAGAGCAAAAAGGTCTCTCTCCCTGAGCCTCCTTTCTCCAGACTGAACAACTCCTGCTCCCTTAGACACTCCTAATAGGCATTACACTCCAGAACCTTCCCCAGCCTTGTTGGTTTTCTCTGCAACTGTGTGATTCTGTGCCAAAGGACATTGATGTAACTTCCCAGAGCGTGTGAGAATAGAATAGAATAGAATAGAATAGAATAGAATAGAATAGAATAGAATAGAATAGAATAGAATAGAATAAGTACATAAAACATCCTAAGACAAAACTTGTAACTCCTTTTCTCCTCCTTCTCTCTTTCCTTTATCTATGTGAGATAAGTGAAGACTGCCCACAGTTTTGTAATTTTTGATAGAAGTGATGTGAGTCTCAAAAGAATTGCCAACTTTAGTGAAGACTTGGTTAGAATTTGAGGAAATTATTTTGTGTCCACCAATCTGCTTTGCGAATACTCCTTAAGTGAATAAAGACTAACAAGTTAATAATAATGATAATAACAACAACAATGATTATAAAGCAAACAATGAAAAATTGCACCACACAACAGTTTCCCTTCAGGAGCAGTATTTATTTCTTTCTTGCTGTGTAAATGCGAACTGTTCTCAACATATTTGGAACAATTTACCTTTATAACACTTTCTTATGCAAGTATTACAACTGATGCCTTTTTTTTTTATTTTTGCCAAATTGCCTCATGATATTCTGTCTGTGATATTAAAATTGCAAAGTGTCTCGAAGACACTGAAGCCTAAGGGGTAGATGAAACTTACGGGAAAACTTGTACTTGCCTCTCTAAGAAAGTATAAAATCTGTTATGCAGCTGGAGGGGACTGGAATTTACAAAGAACGGGTTTTTCTAAATGCAAGTGATTTAACAATAAGTATATATGCTAAATCAAGTATAGACTGACTTTTATTTTTCTATATTGCCTTTTTTAGACAATTTTTACCAAAATTTTTGCAAAGTTTTGTGATTGTTTTCCACATTCTTTAACCTTTTTCCCAGATCATGGGATGAATAATATCTCTGAAATTTTTTTTCTACCTTTCTTTTTTTTCTTGGACATAATTGTCCTTTAAAACCCAGAGTAATTCTACAGGAATGTTTTTTATTTCTGACAGTTCTATTATGTCGTGCAATTTCTCAGTTGATGCTCTTTGGTGCAGCACCAATACAATGCTTTCGATTTCATTCACTTGATCAATGTCTAAATTAAATTTTATTTATCTAGCTGTCTTGAAAGAAGGTCAGTGCATTAATTAAGTAAAGGATTAATAGTGGAAATTATAGGAAATTAGAGGAAAGCCTTTCTCCCAAATCTCACAATCCAAGGAGATTATGGTCAATGGAACTAATGCAGTGCCTCATATAATCTGGAGACTCTCTGAGGTACCTGATATGTCTATCTCATGTTTGTGATTCAGGAAGCTCCAAAGTTACAGGTAGAAAAAGCACTTTTCTCTAATCAAAAATAAATTTCCGTGAATTTCTGCCTTCATCTTAACACAGGCTCTGGTCTGTTTATTAAGAACATTCACTACTTGATACTCTCTAAGTTTAAATCCTTAACATTATTCTTGATTTTCTCATGTTGTACATTCTAGCAGGGATACAAAAAGCGGCCTTGAGAACCTGTTACTGAGTTAATTTTTAACAGTAGCTGAGGGGGCATGGACATAAGCATGAGTCTAAGAGTTTATTCTATTCCACAAAGGGCAGGGGTAAGGGTCATGGCAAAAATTTAAAAATATATGGATATAACAGCTGTGTGAGAAGACTTATGTTTTCTTTTGAGATCTGAATAAAAAAGTGGACAGACCAGACCTTAGGTTTGTGGCAAAGATTTATTCATTATTATCCTGAAGTCCTTGGGCCACATAGTTTAAATTCTTTTGAAGTTTTATCAAAGGTTAATGTTTCAGGTGCTAAATTCAATAATTCATCTCACATTAAAATGCGTACCTAGATGTGTGTGAGAGAGGAAGAGAGTCCTCCTTATTTGCAGTGACATGCACAGCAACCAATGTTTTTTCCTTAAATTTATCTTGAATGAGAAGGAAAGCAGCCTCTCTAGAATGTAGGACCAATGTACTTGAAACGCTAAGCTGATGTTTAGAGCAGAGCATGACAAAATATCGTCTCTGCAGCATCCATCTGATTCTAGCTGTGCTGTCTGGACTGATGCTGCAGGTGCCTGACAAATGTGGCACAGCTGACACAAATCCAGTACACAGTTATGTGATCGGATTCTCTTGAGGGCTCTTTTGCAAGCTTAGTTTGCTGGAAATGAAGCAGGTGAGTTAATATTTTCCATCCCACAGCTCTCTACCAGCAATGTAGCTGATAAAGACTTCAGGCCTTGTCAGGCTCAAGTAGGATTATCTCTACCATTTTTAAATTAAGCATGTCTTAACACTTTCTTAAGCAAATGGTTTCACAAGTTAAGCAGAACATTATTATCTTAACATTTAAAATAATCTTCATTCCTTAGAGTTTTCCTCCCTGACCTCCCCCCAAAGACCTTGAGATGGAAATTACCACTAGAACAAAATAGGACAGTGCAGGTTGACATTCTGAGGAGCAAAGTACCTTCATCAGCTTGAAGCTGGGAAAGTTCCAGCCTGAAATCAGAGCTTCAGCTGGAAAAACTATGCAAAATGTATCCTAAGTAGCCAATTATTTTAAAATGGATTTGTATTACTGTTTAGTTATTAATAAAAGAAAGAAGAAAGAAAAGAATTAAACAGACAGCAGATGGATTACATTGAATATTACTTGCTGAATCAGATAGTTTGACAGGCACAAGTGTCATTTCATCCCTAAACGTAACAATCATCTCAGAGAAGATGGAAACACAGATTTCAGTGAAGGATGGAAAGCACGTTTTTAAAAATAAAAATCTTTTGGGGCATTAAAACTGCTCAGAGCTGAGACACTCATTAAGTGCCTCATTTAATGTAAAAAACATATATTCCTGTAGTTCAAAATCAACTTTAGGAAGTATTTCATATGACAGTTTCTAGGAGCAGATTTTGCTTTCAATACTGTATGTTATATTATATGTGCTGGGTGTGATTTCCAGAGGCATTTTGGTTGTAATGAACTTAAAGTCAGTCGGGATTTTATGCAAGCAAAAGAGAAGAATTTGACATTATATGATATTCTAATGTATTAAGGCTGTAATGCAATTTATATGTCCCGTAATAAAGATACAGATTCATCTGTCATCATTCCAAGTGAAAGCACCTTCTGGATTAAAAACCTATTTTGAAATATGTAACAGATGGTGATAGGAAGAAATTCACCACAAAAACATTTTCTCTATAATTAGTTGTATATATGAGTCATATTTGGTTTTCAAGAAATGCACTGGCAGCTGTAACTCTGTATATATCGTAATTTTTTATTCCATTTATACATGCATTATTGGAACCAGAAATTTTTTGATAATTTTATTTAGAATAACTAAGAAGTCAAAAGCATTAAAGAAAAGAAGTTCAATCAACTGTTTTTCAAAAGGAAATAAAATATTATTCTTTTTGGATAGGCTATTTATTTTTATTGATCAAAGCTATTCATTTGCGGACAAGCTCTAGTTTCAATCTTCATTGTGTTAGCCTTTACTTGATGATGATGATGATGACTACATTAATTAAATCACATTGAAATATAATTAAAATGAACTGGAAATAAAATAAAAATATCAAGATTTTTTTCAAAAATATCAGTGTATAAAGCACCAAAATCTGGTGCATAAAAAGGAGTGTTTTAACACTGTAGAATGTGTACAAATACACGTATTGATAGGAAGAAATGTACATACATGTATGTATATATGCAAAAACACATGCACGAATGTGACATAGACTAAAAAATGTGGATATTTTAAAATGTTTATTGTTGTATGCCTATGTGGCAGAATTGTGAAAATTGCTTCCCTGCAAATTTCAATGTACAATGGTGCTGATATATAATCTGATTAATGACAGTTTTCATAAAGTCATGGAAAGATTCAGTTTGGGTGGGAGGTCTCAAGGCCATCCTGTTGTAGATCTGGTTCAAACCAGGAGCAGGTTGACCAGGGCTGTGTTTAACCAAGTTTCTAAAATCTCTGAGGAAAGAGACTCCTCAGCCTCAGTGCATCCTGCTGGTGCTTAACAATCTTCCACAGAGTTAAAGACAATTAATTGAAAACAGATTGATATAAAGGTTTTAAGAACTCTGAGAGATTCCACAGGGTGGAGGGGGACAGGGCCTGTTTGTTTTTTACATAATTGGAAAAATTGAAAAACACATTCATCTTGAAATTAAGGGGAATTGCTGAGAAATTATCCATGCAAACAAAATCAATTCTCATTTAGAACTGTGATGCAAATCATTATAACATGCTGGGATCATCATCACAAACTGAAATGAATACAGAAACAGTTATTAAATACTAAAAATGCTGAACTGATTATAACGCAGCAGCAATATAGTGCACCTTTGTAATCAGTACTGAAGAAGAAAAAAACTCTAAAAAATGACTAAAATAAGTTGGAAGCCAAGTACTATCATCATTATCACTTTTTTTTTTAATTAGATGATTTATGTTTTAGCCATTAACTGTTCATTGCAGAAAATTAGATTCACAGATGTTCTTCCTAGTAATGTGCAGTGTCAAAACAAAAACCATTCTTTTCTTTAGTTGCTAAATTGTTGTAGTTTGTTTTTACATATCCACAATATAGCCTAATTAGAGAAACAGCTCATCTTTATTTTCGTTAACAAGTTCCCAGAAATTCTACGCAGGTGGGGATTGCATCCATGTGTTTGGAACAAGCACCTGGCAGGCTGACTAATAAAGGTCTTGTATGATTTCTCCAATTATACCATTTAAATAATTCTAACACATCCTTTAGTACAAGTATTTATAAAGTTGCCACTGTTAAGAAAGAGAAAATTTCCCATAATAATTTCTCAGAGTCCACCTAGCCCCGGAAAATATTCAGACTTTTAAAGAGACATTCCTGTTCCTGTAAGGAACAATACTTGAATATTTTGTCTGATCAACAGATTACTCCAGGAACATCTAGTAGTCAAGACACCACAAAATGGTAGTGATTGAACAGACAACATCTAACAGAACCCAGCAATTTGGAAATTAGACTATCACCAAGGTTGTGCGAGATAAAGGTTCAGTATTTTCCTAGAGTTTAAACTAGTACCCTTTTCTAGTTAAGAAAATATTTCAATTACATTCAGTTTGATCATGTTTGCTACCCAGGTTATTTGGTTAAGCACTGAGCAACTACATGACAAGAGACTAACCAAAGTGAAAAGATCCAGAAAGGATTTAAGAACTATAAATACTAATCTAAAAATGTTTGCACGTAAGTTTAAAGCTATGGTTGATAAAATAAAATAATTTGTCAAAATTCTAGTTTTCCATATTCTCTCATTGTCTTGCCACTACTTAAACTGTGTTAAGCCTATTTCTATTTGACATCGGCTTCTAGTCTGAGTTTTAAAATAAACCTCAAATTCCACATTCTCAGAATCTTAGAAATAATTATCTTCTGCTAAGAACTGTGGTGACAGAGAACATCAGTGTTCTAACAAAATATTAAAAGGGATTGTATCTAGTAATGCACAGGACAGAACCTCTCAAAAATAGAGCTGGACTGCTTTTCTTAAAACTGACAGAAACCATTCAAAAAATAATGCAAATACCTTTGCTTGGGTTTAAAGGTTTAAACTATCATGTTAATCTACCTTTGACATAGATTTTTTTTTTTACTCCTCTGATGGTTAGATATTTATCAAATAGAAAAACTCAGACCTAATGGTCCCAAAATTCAGTGTTTTTTCATTGCCCTGGAAGAAATATTTGGCAATACCATCTGGGCTGCTCCAGGTAATATTGTTCTCCTTTGATTCTGATACATAGTTGTGATCTAGTAAAATATAAGAATGAGAACAGACGGAAGAAAGCAAAAAAGAGAACAGCTTCATAGCTTACTTGTTAGCTTATTCACCAACTAAAGGAAATACTTGGGTTCTGAAAGTGTTTCTGGACTGTGAGTTGATCATGTATACCCTATTTTACAGAACAAAATAAATGTTTACTTTCCTCATCACCACCTTTTCCTTTATAACAGGAAGTTCTTAGCCTTGAAAATCTCAGCCTAATAGCTCCCTTTAAGTGACTGAACAGACTACTTCCCTTCCCACTGGAATGATGATTTCTATCCTCTTCCTTGGTTACTAGTTCAGCTTTTTTATTTTTTCTCACAAATACTCTGTGCTGTCATCATGTTTTTGCCAGATACGAAATCCATTCAAGGGTTTTCAAGGGTATAAGGGACCATTAGACTGTTGTACTTGACCAAAGGGATATGGCTTTCAGAAGCAGTAATTCAAGAACTATCTCCCTTTCCTTTCTTCCCAGGAAAGTATTTGTGGGTTTAAGAGAAACTTCAAGAAAGAAGATCAAGTACATAAAAGACTGCAAGGATACAGATGGAGAGAAGCAGTCTCGTTGCATTAGATAGTGATTAGCTGCTTGTCCTTCTAATAAGGCTCATTGCTATATCTTAAAACTTTCTAAATGAAATGGCAATGAGCATTTAAAATACCAGCGCTCTTTATTGCACTGTCAGCAAAATTGTTTTGAAATCACTTATTGGCTTTTTTCTGCAAAGCACATTATAAAAATTTCATTAGTGCTAGATTTTAATCTATCACAAGGGATGTACCTTTGCTATTGAAGTTGATTTTGGAGTAGCACCCTCTTGATGGACTACCACGATCTTTTAAACTTCTAGATTTCTATTAAACATTTGAATTGGTAGGCACTTAATGATTTTTTTGATTTTTTGGATTTTGTGCTGAAACATAATTGAATTAAAAAGGAAGGTTTGACTTTTACACCAGTAAATCTAGCATAGTACTGTGCAGTTGTTGAATCCAATTGGCAAAACCTTGCTTCAATGGCTTGAAAATCTTGATATGCAATTAAACTACTGACTTTGTGGAAGCTCCAAGTGGAATGGAAATTCCATTCAAGTCTGTGGATATTCCAGCAGTGACTTAAATTGGTGTGAGGATTTCTAACTTGTCTTGCATCTGATTTCTTTTAGAGAGTGGTAAGGAGGTTAAGCAGTGCTGTACTTAGGAGACTTACAGGATGCTCTTGAGGGACTACGTGGGTTTATGCCCTCAATTAATCACACCATCTAGCCAGAGCAGTAGGCATAAGCTTCAGTTCATTTACATATCCTGTTCTGAGATATATGATGGGTGTGCATGGGAAATAGGCCTATGAAATAAAATTATTCTTCAGATTTTCAAGCTATATGCAACGCATTCAAAGAATACGGCAATTTTTCTTAGTTAAAATACTGTTTCCAGCCAATAGAAAGAGATGGAAATTGGTATCACCGTGTGAATTGCTGTTCATCTCTTCATCATGCTTGTTAAAATATGACATAAGGCTGCAAAGAATCTGGGCAAACTGGCCTAATCTGCATTTTTCTCTGTTAGATTTCTCTATTATTCTCTAATAGCTTTCACAAAATTTTTTGCATGCGTGTTTAAATATAGTAGATATTTTTCCTTCACTACTCCTTCTTGGAATTTGTTCCATGGTCTGACTCTTTTAACAGTTAGAAATCTCCTAATTTCCAGTCCTAAATTTATTTATTGCCAATTGCCGACATTGTCCTTTAGTTTAAAAAGTTTTCTCCTCCTGGGCATTTTACTACCTGCTCATTCCTGGAGTGTTTATTGAGGGCAATCATGTCTGTTCCCACTATTTGTTTGAGTATTTGCTTTTTCAAGTGTGCTGTACATCACAGCATTGCTGTTGCTCTCTGATTAGATTGCTGAACTTCTTATAAAAGCAGGAGGAGGGCTGTTTAAACCAGTTAAAATGTTTGCATCTATACTTGAGGAATGATCCTGTAGGCAAATATCTGTTTGTATGCACTGCATCGAGCCTGAATGTGATGCTACTAATTTTATGAATTTTAATCTTAGCAGCAGCTGCTTCATACCTAAAGAATGACACCTGCCCTGTTGCAACCATACCTGAAATGGAAAGCTTTTTGCAGCAGCTAAGCTACCTCAGTGGCTACCTTTGCTGGCAGAGAAGTAGGGCAGGGAGGGAGAGAGAAAGAAAGATAAAGGGTACTATTTAGCTGGTGTTAAAAACTGTTCATTACAATGATCTGCTTCAGTGCATTTTAGTAGCTTTTAATCGTTTTAACTCTTTTCTGGATGAGTGTTTTTCCGCAATAAACCTGCAGTTCACTGCTCTCTGTACAAAGAGACACCTGTTTGATGTATGTCTAATGAAATCTTACCTAAACCTTTAAAGCAAACTATTGATTGAACAATTATACTTCATTTATACTGAACTGTTATCTGTTCCCCCATTCAGTCCTCTGTTTCTTTATCTGACATTCTATAGACCCTCATTATAACTCTATTTATAAGAACTGACACATTTAGACTGTAAATCAATTTTCCATTTTCATTGTATTGGAGAAATTGCTCTTCAATAGGATTTCCTTCCTCAAAGCACAGGTCCATTGTAGCACTTACATTTAATTGACCCACCAGGCTTGCTACTGAAGTCTTTCCAAAGTTGCCCTGGTGAAGCAATCTGCAGTTTTCTTATTGCTGAAAGAGCTATTTATGTCAAAAATTAATGCTGAACTTTCTCACCTATAAAATAAAGGGGGATTAAGCTGGTTTGTGTGATACGAAAATAATTTCCTGATTTAAGAACATTTTGAACTTTTATATCCTAGCTGATATTTTTTCTTTCAGCTCTTTTAAATTACTGGGACTAGTCACCTCCCTACGATTTAGGGGCATTTATATTGATAATTAATGAATTAATTTGTTTAAATATGTTCATTAATGTGTTAAGAGCACTACCTGGAAGAATTTGCAATCTCATTAAACTCTTCAAAGAACACCAAGCTATCTTCTCAATCTAAAATTTTATAACCATATCCAAGATGTGTCCTGAAACAATCTCTCATTCTTATCCCAAGGCTTTCAAGATAGAAATGCCCCAAGACTTGCTTCTCAGATTTACGGGGAGAAAAACATGAAAGGAACATTTTATCATATTTTAGGTACCTGAAAACCATTATTACAAAAAGATCTTTGGTAAATCAAAAAATACTTTGATAATTTTCTGAACAGTGGGTCTTTTCACAATTGTCTGATCAATCTGGTTGGTGTGCACCAGCCCTGGAATGCTTTCTTCAGCAAAGCCTTAAAGGAGCACCAGAATCTGCTTATGCTATTTTCATTACATAAATAAGCTTAGCAACTTTCCTTTTATTATTGGTTATGTGAAAAAAAAAGAAAAAAAAAAACAAACAAATTAAACCCTACCTACATTTTCGATAATTTTAATTCTTGGACATGTTCTGAATATAGATGTAAAAAATATGTCTTCCATTTGTTTCCTAAGGACAACGTTGTCCTATGAAGGAATAAAATGTTTTACTATAAATTATTTATGGATTTTTGTGACTTTTTGAGATCATGATTTCCTTGCAAGTGTTAATCCTTACTCGGATCAGTGTTATTTACCATCTTCGAAACAGCAGTACTTTAATTAGGACATCACAAGGTTTCTTCATTTCCAATGAGAATAAGTCTGACTTTCTTGTTAGTTCTTCATGAGTTGAATCTAAGAAGCTTGGTATCTGTTTGACTGTGCTCCATTGCATTAATGATAGCATGAAAGGTATGGATAAATATTAACATGGCTGGATCTAAGAATTTCAGATTCATATCATTAATTTCAAAGTTCTATAAACTGTCTGTAGTCACTACTGAGATTTTAAAATACATTGTCACTATATCCTCTGCAAAGCATGCAGAGTGAGAGTTCTCAGGTGGTTTTCAGCGAATGGAAGTGGAATAATTAAATAAATACAGTCAAGTCTGTGTGGGAGTATGAATGCAACATGTCTCAAATAAATTTTAATACTTGCAAACTTATGAACTTAAAAAAATATTAAATGTCAGTGAATGATATATTTGAATGTTAAGACAGATGTGAAATAGAATTTGTATGGGTATAAATAACAAGGACAAACTTCTTCAACTATTTTGCCAGTTGAACCCCAGGTTGCTTTCACATACATTTATTAAATGTAAGAGAGGTCTTAGGAATAAGAAAAAAACCCTCACCACCAACAAAGAAACAATCAGCAGACTAGAGGTTTCAGTCACATGGTTTTTCCTAAGTTATTTCCTAAATCCTAAATCTTAGCAGCTGAAACGCTGCCTCCTCATTATTTTTACTAGCTTCCATGTAGCATGTGAATTATTCTTTTTGTACATCAATAATATACAATGACAGGCTTAAATAAAACCAAATAAAAACAACCAATCAAAACCAAACCAAACCAAACCAACACAAAAAAGAAAGGGAAAATTTGTTCGCACAGCCTTAGAACCTACTTCAGATAGTAAAAAGTTAACACTGCTTAAGGAATACATAGTACTTCTATAGTTCTAGAAGGAAAATACTTTGAGATAATGTAATCTCTTGAACTGGAAGTATTTGAATATGACAGAATGCAGGGGTGTAGTGTTATTATCCTGTTCATATTCTTTTCTCAACATCTGTTTGTACACAGTCTCAGGAACAGAACACTGAATTTCACCTTGATGTGGTATGCTCTTTCTTAAGTTCAACAGAATAATATTTTTCTGCCTTCTGTTCTTTATGCTGTTCTACTGATTAAAGATGTGGAATGAGGAAAAAGAAGAAAACCAAAAATGAGTTGAAAAACATGAGTGCAAGATAGATATGAAGCACTAAAGATGAGGCAGATAAATCTGAGTGAGTGAATAGGGGCAAGGATTAAAAAGAAGTGGTGGTAAAAATGGTAAGACTGCTAGTCACAGAAAAAAATATTTCTAAATTCATAGATATAAGGATTTACAGTTGCCTATTCTACCCTTCTAACATTCTCCTACCCACTAGATTATAGATGCCTAACCCTTTCCTTCATTTTTACAAGGGGGTATGACTGTACCAAGACATCAGTTACAAGGATATGGCTTTTCATCTCCTTTAATAGTGGTGCTATTTCAATCATTTGTTTTTCTGTATTTGATGAAGGTTATCATTTTATATATTGAATAGACTGGGGTAACTGGACATTCATAATTTTCTAACACTTTCCTTATGTCCCTGAGCTCAAAGGATGATGAATAATTCCACCTTCTATGAAAAACTGAGGACAAATATTTTAACTTCTCTTTTTGCAGGTGGGAGTCTTCACCCTGGGATAAATTTCAGTGCTACTACTTATTTAAGAACTGACATCTAGTCTCAGTTGTGTATCCATTACACTCTAAAATCTGAACAAAAGTTAAGGCTCTCTCTATATTGTCTGAATTTATTCTTAAAGAAAAAGAAACAAACTACCACCTATGACACTTATTATGCTTCCAGATGTAGTTCATTGTGTGAAGAGGAAGAAGGTAAATTACAGACATGTTAAATGGAGATGACATTAATTAGACAGAGAATGTCATAGGGTGAAGCCTATAAAAAAGCATCACTTAAATAAGACCTTGGCTAAATCTGCCCAGCTCTATCAGGTTAAATTATTGGGCTGGGATTACTAACGAAGCACAGATGATTATTATGGAGAAGGCTTACCTTAAGAGGTGGACTATATCCACCTTTCTCTAATAATTTAGGAAAGACAGATTCATAGATAAAGTGCTAACAGCTTTTCATCCATGTAATACATCTCGGGTAGGGCCCCAGAAGATGGCAGTTATTTAGTTATCAACAAGCAATTGACTAAACATAGAAAACTTTGTATTTTCTGTCATACATCTCACTGTTACAACTGGACAGATGGGATTAGAAGAGAAGGTCCTGTTAAACTGGGGCAACACTCTTCTGAGCCAACTTCCTGCTTCATCTTGAGACTCGGTTCTCTGCCTGGACTCACTCCTTGGAGGAGGGCACAAAGAGTTGGCTGTGTATGCATGAAAAAAAAACAGCACAAAAAAATCTAGTTTACCTAAGAGGCGTGCACCAGTTTAACTACAAAGAGAAGTGGATTGGGATTCCCTACTCTCTTCTTCCTCTTTCACTTTCTTTGTCTCGATGCCCCAGCTCCAGACCATCCATGTGGCAGGACCAATAGGGCACCTTAAGGACTGCTGATATATTTTATTCTCTCTCTCCCTCTTCTGTCTGTATTTCTCTCCTCCCTTGCTTTGCCTGGGTGAAGCACAACCATCATATTCTACCCCCTGTTCCATACTGAAGTCTGTTGTAGAAATGAGGGAAATGTAGATGTGTGTTGTGGCTTTTTAGCCAGCACCTTGGGGAGCTTGTTGTGAGAGCTAAGAACTTAGAGAAGTGTATTATAAAAAATTATGGACTTTTCAGCCACCGTTCTTGTGAAAGTTTATTGTAAGAATTTGAGGGATTGTTTGCTAATACCTCTTAATTATAAAAAGTGGACTGGCTGCCAGAATTAAGGTGACAGTACAATAAAATATAAGGGCTCTCCAACACACATCTGATGTCTTTGTTCAGCCTGATGAGAATTCATAATAACCATCATACTTCCTACCAATGGGTTGTGGCACTTAAGACATGACAAAGTCAAGAGATTGGCCTTGGGTTATGCCTCTGGTGGCTTACACAGAATTTTTAGCATAGAAAGCAATAAATAGTGAAGACAGTAGCTGCTCTTGGGGAAAGCACACCCATGAACGTGTTCATCACTGCCAAAGGCTGAACTCATTTTGCCATCTAGGGCTTGGACATCTCTGGCAGGTGGAACATTTGTCCTGTGCCCTTGAGACCATGGTGCTGATCACAGCTGGATTGGATACCTTGTCTGATGTGGGCAGCCTATGCAGACCTATGTGTATGCATATATAGAGGTAGAATAGGAACTTTTATCTAACTCTTGTACTCATCCTATTTAGTAAACAAATCTTAGATTTTGTGCTACTGGGTTCCATCATACTTAACCTTCCCTCTGATTGATTACAAAGTCTTGGCAGCACAATTACATCTTATTTACTTAGTTCTGATCTGTTATTGTGACTTGGAAATACATTCACAAGTCCTTATTGCTCCTTTTTTATGATCTCTGTTTGGTCCTTACAACAGCTGATCAGTTAGAGGGAAAATGCAATTCACAGGAAATGTCTATGGGTGGGAGGAAGATTAAATGATTTCCAGTGTGGTAAGAGTAATTAGTAGGGAACAATGGAAAGTAAAGGGTACAAGTTGGAATAGCTGTGGGTGGCAGAAGAGGGCTGTGAGGAGACAGGCATATTTTAAATAACCTGTAGTGTCTTCTAAAATTTTTATGGAGGCAAGAAGACAACTCTCATTCCTGCTACTAAGTAAAAAAAGGAGCGGTAAGAGATGACAGATAACTTTAGAGAAGTTGCTGCTGCTGCTAATTAAAACTGTAAGGGTTATATTAACAAAGATGTAATCCTCTCCAATTATCTGCTTAGCATCTTCCCATGCTCTGCAGAGAGTGATGGTCATTCAAACTTGAGAAGGAACTTGGATTTCCTGAGGGAGTATGGCAAGAGCTTATTGTAGACCTCTTTTGTACAGTTTTCTTGAGATTCTCATTAAAGTTATCCTACTAAATAAGTGACTTTGCTTTTCAAAACTTGTGTCCCTCTAATGAAACTCTCCCCACTTAATGGGAATCTGTACAGATGTAGGTGCCTTAACTGCGAATGATCTGAATTCTAGAATAAATAATGAGTTATGATATTGACTGTTCATAAATTAAAGACATTCAAGATAAGAGAAAAAACCAAAGAAAACCAACCTAGTGATACAAGTGAAATTGTTGGGCTGGTATTAGTTACACCACGACTTCAGAAAAAAAAGCCATTTTTGCTATACCTATCTTATTACTCAATCCTGAGTGAAAGTCAGAGTTGGAAGACAACAACCAGCAACTCAGCAATACTGGTGATCTGTGTATACTATGGAACTACAGACACCTACGTTTTCATGACCTTCTTGGCCTGCACTGAAACCAGTGAGCATACTCATGTTTAACTTTATGACATTCTAGTCTAAGCTACCTATTATGGCTCTTAGCTCATGATTAAACTGCATGTTCACAAAAATTGAGTATAAATACTGCTTACAATGTTTGTGTGCAATTAAGAAGGCCCAAATGAAAGTGTTTTAAGAGGGGATTACACCCAGCAGCCCTCTAAAATAGTTCCCTTTCACAAAAAAGGGAGCAGCCCTGGAATTATGCAATTTTCTCCTTCCCATCCAACCCTAAGGTTACTGGCTATCACATTAGCAAACACAAATTTAACAGAAGATTTTAATTTAGCTTGGAAATAGTGTAACGGACAATAGCTATAACTTGATAAAAAACCCAAGGAAGTGCACCTCAGATTAATATTTTTCTTATATTTAAGAGAGTTTTATTATCCAATCATATTAATCTGCAATATCTCAAAGCTCAGGCTTTAATTTCTTTTGAACTTCAACCATCTTCCCAGATTTTTAAAAATACTTTCTCTAAGGCTCATTACAGATGAAAGAAATACTTCCTTGTGCTCTCTTCAGACATTATTCAGGAATCCAAATGGTGTTTTTGACATCATGTATTAATATTAACTTTTTGGTTGTCTCTGAAATTACACCATGACATTTATCCGAATTCTCATAGAAAAAAAAATATTGTTATTGCTGAGGTAAATGAATTATTTGGTTTAGGAAAAAAGAGCAGTAGTTATGTTCAGAAGTTTATATCAGATTATAAGTATTTTTCTGTATGCAAAATAAAGAATAATGTGCACAACCCAATTTTCTCTAAAACCAGAAATATTAACCTGTGACTTTTAAATAGACCTTTACTTATGCCATTCTTCTCAGAAAGCCCTAACTCTTCCAATGCATTGAAACAGGGTTTCTTTCAAACACTTTTTTTAAAAAAGTAAACTGGTCTCAATATAAGGATAATACAGCAATTTTGCACTTCTAAAGAGCTTTTTCACTTCAGGGTTTCAAAGCAGCTGAAAAGTACTAAGAACAATATTTTTTAAAGGAAATTATATTAGCTTACTGATGCTCTTTTTAAACTCTGCAAAATTCTCACGAACTTCAGTCAGAGTAAAACCAGGCCAGTGCGGAGTGTCTTAGGATACCCTTCCCCCACACCATCCACACCCTTAAGTTATTTCACATAGCTGATGATGTTAGGAAATAAATGCTCATTACTTATACTTCACACTGAAGCAAGAGCCAAGATTCATTTCAAACAGCAAAGAGCTAGGGTGACCCTATTCAGAGGTCTGGGCTTGAATTACAGAATATGTGGTTTGTTTGGGTTTTTTTAATAAAGACTAGGTAAAGAGTAAAGCTGTGCAGAAATTTGCTCCATGGGAAGGGAACAGTTTTAAATTATTGTTCCTTAATAGAGAAAAAAGCTTGTAATAAAATTCAAAACAGAAATTTTGGAAGTTTTGAAAAGTTCCATTCCTATTTTCTCCAATTATGATTTTTTAGCCATTCGCCCACGGGCTTCTGCAGAGATGGGAGAAACAAGTAATTTTTCACTTTCCCCAGCAGCTGCTGACAGAAATTACCACAGTTCCTCCCAGTGGCTCAGATTTGTTCTGTACAGGTTAAGAGTAGTGCTATCAGCAGTATTTCTGTGTCACCTTCTTACACTCTCTCACAGGCACATAAACATTTATGCACCTTGCATAGGGTACTGCAGAGTCCTGACATGGAATATAGTCCTGCAGCCCTTATCAAGGATAGCAGAGCAGGTCCAGAGAGCTGCCCCAGGATGACTATCCAAGGGATGTCTGAGGGCAAGTCAGGAACGCAGGAATCACAAAGGACCATAGTGTCACATGTATCCCTAAAGCACAGCCCAGGTAAGGGCCAGGGCTAAGGAGCTGAGCTGCATCACAGCCCTCATGGGAAGAGGAGACCCATGGAGGCTGATCCCAGACTTTCTCTAAAGTCACTGCCACGTGGCAGCAGAAGTAGCCCTGACCTCCCTCCCCAGGCCCAGAAGGGGAAGGAACAGGAGTGGGATAGGATGGAACTGCAGTGTCCACACTAGGGCCCTAGTGATCTTCTAAATATTTGTACATGATAGCTAGAATTAATCACTGCTTTTCCTCTCTATAATATGTAGGAAGAAGTCTTGGTTACATTTTCCTGCAACAGAGCTGAGTTTCACCCAACACCTTTATCTGAATATTGCATATGATCTCAGTTACTCAATGAGGTGGTAGTACAAATGACTGTCAAATCTTTGCATCTCTGTACAAATTAAAATGTTACTTAAGCAAAAATAAAATTTTAAGTGTTTTGTATTATCCTCTCTTCCCAGTAATGTGGACAAAGGTGGTGATACTCAGCTCCATGCATCAGAAGAAAAACTGTTTTATAGATTACTGGTTTACAGATTATAGATTACAGATTATAGATTTACTGGGTTTTTTTTACAGATTACTCTCTGCTCAATTGTGTATGTGTAGAAGGCTTAATGAATGTAGTTAAATAATTTGCTAAACTACATGAGATACAGATCTTGATCATATTAATTTGAACTTCATATTCTTATATCATACCATTCATATTCATATCATATTCATTTGGATTTCTTGGCCATTATCCACTTTTTTCCTATAGTTCTAAAAACTAGATTTGGATATATAGACTATTAATATGAGTGATATGAATATCACTCATACGAGTGAAACAGTAGTTTACAATCCTAATTCCCCTGAAGTATTTTCTAGTTTATTACCCAAAATTAGTTCATTGCAGATACTACATCTGGTGAATACTGCCTTGGTGATTCACAAGAGTGCTGGCTAATGTTTTGATAAGTTGAGTTACAGGGGAAAATATGACAGCATAATCAGCTGTCAGAGATTTCTTCTGCATGTGAATAAAACATTTGCCTGATGTCAGGTATATCATGAATTGTCAAGGAGAAAGATGGCTATTAAATATGAAAGATGGATTTCTGGAATATTCATCATTGTATTAAAATTAGAGGATTAATTTTTTTTACAACCAGAGCCAACAAATAAATATTAGGAATTTTCATGATTTGACACTAGCCAAATGCCAGGCACCCATGAAAGCTGCTTACTCACCCTCCCCTGCCACACCTGCACAGAGGAGAAAAAAGAGTTCATGAGCTAAGGACTGGAAGAAAACACTCCAAGGGCAAAACAGGCTCATCTTAGAGCGTTAAATTCCCATAAAGTGAGTTTATTACTAACAAAATCAGAGAAGGATAACAAGAAGTGAAAATAAGCCCTTAAAGAACACATTTTTTCCTCTACTCCTCCCTCCTTCCCACCGAGAGTGCAGGGAGACTGGGCATGGGGGCTTGGTCAGTTCATCACTGAGATTTTCTTCCCCTGCCCTGGTAGAGGAGTCCTTGCCCTGTGAGGCCGTGGGGCACACAGTTCTCCTTGAACTTCTCCAGCATGGATCCACTCCCACGAGCAGCAGCCAAACCACACCTGCTGCAACGTGAGTCCCTCCCAGTGGCACACAGTCCCCCCAAAACTGCTGTGATCTCTCTTTCTGTGGGCTACAGTCCACCAAGGACAGGCTGCTCCAGCCTGGAAGCAGGGGCTGTCTCTCTCCACTGGGTCTCCCATTGGATCACAGCCTCCTCCAGGCATCCACCTGTTCCAGCATGGGCACCTCCCCCTCAGGTGGATCTCTGCATCCCCATGGATCCCATGGGCTGTGGGTGGATCTCTGCATTCCCCATGGATCCCATGGGCTGTGGGTGGATCACTGCATCCCCTGTGGATCCCATGGGCTGTGGGTGGATCTCTGCATCCCCCTGGATTCCCATGGGCTGTGGGTGGATCTCTGCATCCCCCTGGATCCCCATGGGCTGCAGGGGCACAGCTGCTTCACCATGGTCTCACCACTGCCTGCAGAGGAATCTTGGCTCCGGTGCCTGGAGCAGCTCCTCCCCTCCTTCAGCACTGACCTTGGTGTCTCCATGTTGTTTCCCTCACATGTTCTCACCTCCTCCTCTTCTCTGGATAGAATTAAAACTGCACCACTACTTTTGTTTCGCTTTTTTCTTAAATACGTTATCACAGGGGTGTTACCATCATCTCTCATTGGCCCAGTTTTGGCCAGCAGCATGTCCACCTTCAGAGCCATCAGGGATTGGCTCTGCTGGACATGGTGGACGCTTCTATCATTTTCTCACAGAAGCCTCTGTGGCCCCCCACTACCAAAAACCAGGCTGTGCAAAACCAACACAGGAATGTTACAGAAAAAGTGAAATATTGGGAGTTGAAGATGCTATGGATTTTTATGAATTGTAGATTTATCAGTGTCTGGTTTTCATAATTAACGTTTTGAAGATTATTTCTGATGTATCTTCCTAAATAATAGAAGTATTTTGAAAATGTGACAATCAGAGGTGATAGAAATAATTTGATTGGAAGTCTTTTACTATGTAATATGAGAATTAACCTTTACAGCACAATGATGGTTATATTTTTTGCAATTAGAAAAAAAAAACAAAACAAACAAAAAAAACCCCAACTATTTTCTTTTCTTGATTTTCTTAACTCAGTAAAATAATCTTAATAAATGTATAAGAAATGAGTACAGATTGTGCAGGCTCTTATTCTCATTTTCATTCCTTTTCTTCCTATAATTTTACATTCTGACATTCTGAAACTTTTATGATTACAGAAAATTTTGCATGGCAGAAGGAAAATGTTTTAATATAAATGGACTTTCAAAATCACATCTGTAGTAGTACCTTTTGATGTAGCCTAAATTATTTGGTACACATAAAGGAGCTGGTCATAACACGACTATGTTGTCTCTCTTTCACACTCTCTCTGTGTGCTTATAATGAATATTTAATTGCTGAACTTTTTCTTTTTTTTTTCAAATCAGTCCAAATATTTGATATGCTCACATGAATATATATTATGCCTATTTTTTTTCTTTTTTGTCTCTACTATTTCCTACAGTGAAAAGGCTTAGCATAATTTGATGCCCCAGGCTATGTTCCATATTTATTTAAAACCAGGTTATCACTAAAGTCTGAAAGACACCTTATGTGAGTGAGGTTTGTTTGCAGTAAGCTGCAACCAGATGTAGAAAGTGTGCAACCACTGATGTCCACAAATGACAGTTCTGTTCTTTCAGCATAACAGAACTATCTACAATAAAATCAAATAGTGCCTTTGAGAAGTCAGAACTAACTTAAAAGTCAGTTCAAAGGAGCAAATTCTCACCTGTTTCTACCTTGACAAACCACGGATAAATGGATCACTCCTTTATGGTTCATGTAGTGCAATTGTTTAGTAACACATATATTCAAATAGAGAGTCATAAACAAACTTTGCCTGCTTGGAAGTCATTTCACAGTCAACGTTTCTCTCCAAAAGAAAAAAGGGAAAAACAAAGCATGACAAATGTTAGTCGTATTTTAAAATTAATTCAGGGAAGTTGTTCAGTTTTGTTGATGATATGAACCTGTGCAGAAAAGGACATAAAACAATGAACGGCAGACACTTGTCACTAGAATAAGTAGCACTACTCTTGGATTGCAGTCTCAGCAGTGCTGTGTGTTGACTTGTTCACTGATACAAGAAACTAGGGCAACACGACAGGTTTAAATGCTAGCAAGGCTCTGCCCTGTTCCCTTCTTAGCACGTGTCGCTGGGTGCGAGCAGATCTGCAGCTCACAGTGCGAGTGGCTCCTGTTCTCCCTCACAGTGCCTGGAAGCGGGAAGGACTCACATCCCTTTGCTTGGCAGCCCCTCCCTGGCTCTCCTGAAGGGGTCACAGGCGCTGGGATAACCAGCCTGCCGCCAGGACTGTGATCCTTGTGCCGCTAGATGTCCCTGCACACCAAAACTTAGGAAGGTCTGCCTGCAGCACCCCGACGCCTCTAGAGGCAGAGCAGCAGCCACAGGGCAAGCGAGGATAGCCATAAAATTCGATTGAGCAGAACTTGACCATAATTTTTTTTTTTTTTTAGGTAACAATTGCAGTAACTAGAAAAAACGCTGAAGATTATCCACCCTGCACCAAACATTATTATTCATTGACACAAATGTAAGGTCTGTGGCAGGGTATTGACAGTGAGCATCATTTAATTTAAGTAATGCCTTCCCTCACAAGGGTAAAAACGATGTATTGAAATCAGCCTGTAATGCCTGTTCACTCAATAAACTTGAAATGCCCTTAGTGCTCTGTATGGAAGGGAGTATTTAAAGCAGCAACTATTGCAAAAATTTCAGAAAACAGATATAATGCTACTTTAATTAAAGCAAACATTTGCATATACTGATTGGAATACAATAAAATAAATATTTTTAAAGAACCAGAACACGACATACATATAATAAAATACATTTTCTAAATTACACTCATTCTGATCCAAAAATTCTCCTTGATTCATTAGGATTTTTTAATTGTTAGGAATACATCGAATGTTTGCAAATTCATTTGTACAGTGGCATGCTGCAGGGACATTTGAGTTTGAGCAGCACTAGAAAACTGATATGCAGCAATTATCTTGTTGTCTCCTGGAGGAACAAAACTTGGCAAGAAAATCTTTACATATAACCAAATGTATTAGATGACTGCTTGTCATGCAGTCATCATGCAAAAATTTTGTTTGTTTTCTTGGAGAAAGCATTAGGTTTGGCTCTTTCCTTTCATAACAGTAGAATATTGCTTTGAATAACGTGCTTTCTGTAGCTTCCTGCTTCAGAAACTCAGCTTCAGGAAAAAAAGGTGAGTCACATCCACTGGCAATTTAAAAATATTGCTTTTTTCACCAACACTTCAAAGTTTGAATTGCATTCCATACATGGAGAAAATAGCTGAAGAGTAAAATAACTATCATTAGGTTCATAACAGTGGAAGGAAGCTTCTTTTTTTCCAGCACTAAATCAGTACTCCTTCTTGGTTTTCTTGTGGTGTGCTTTTTCAGTTCATTCAGTTATTGCAACTCCTTATTTCTGCCTGTTGGATTAGGGAAGCAGCGAGTGATCAATGCTGTTTCCCCTACTGTGGAAAATGGTGCTGTATGTAGCAATGATTACATAAAAATGTAAAATACATAAAAATTCCTAAAAATGGAATCTCTGGAAGATTCAGAAACACCTGGATGCAGAATATCCTTACCCTCACTCCTTCCCTATTTCATAAAATAGTGACAACATTTAGGTTTAGTCTGACCCTGAAATCTTTTCTTTCTGTTATATAATCTTAGGTGTTTGGTTGTTGGTGGGGAAGATGGGGATGTTTGGGGGGTATATATATATATATTTTTTATTTTTTTTTTTTCCTGATAAGTATTCATTAGAAATACTCTCTTTTCCCTTCAGGGCTAGGAAGATTTCACTGAAACCTTTTTAAGCCTGAATTACAAAATTGCAAAACTAACTCACAGACTAAAGTTATGGAAAGCACACTTGGGAAGTATCACTATATACTTGTCCTGGTCTTAAATTCTTCCTTAGGCAAACACTATCAGCAGTTGGTAAAGAGTGAATATACGTTTAAAGAAAACTTGAAGAGGTCTTGTTCTTGCTATATAATGCAAGATATCTCACTTTTTAAATTTGTTTGTTTGCCTTTTTTGTTTTTTGTTCAGAGTATTCTTTTTGCACAGGACTCATCTATCTGAAAGATTTGTGTTTGTATGCTGTCAAGATTTTCTTGTTTGCCTTCTTGTTGTAGAGGAACATCTACAGACTGTGCACACAGAAGCTTAGTGTTACACTCAGTTTCAAAGTATGAAGATACATCTACTGTTTTGCAGTGGGAAAGCAGACCAAGGTATTGATTGCTCTGGAGAAAAACTCCACAGTGGATGTGTGAGAGACAGAAGAGAAGTTTTAAAATAATTATTTTCCACTAATAAATTCCTTGTTCAGCTATAGAAGGAATGAATAGCTTTGTTTTGGTAAGGAACACATGACACATGGATTTCTGTGCAAGAACCTACTGTACTGCTGCTAGACTGCCAAGCTGTCTGCTCAGTTTTGTTATAAAGAAAGTTATACACAAGTAACAACAGTGCTATATTTATAGCTAATCCACAGCATGCTGTTTTTTGTGAGGCTTTATTCTAGTCACTGCATCCTGTGTGAGCAGCAGGAATTGCAGAGATCAAATGAATCCGTGACTCTGGGTTGGGATCCCCACAGATGTGTGCATCACTAATTCAACCAGTCAAATATGTGACAGCATATGAGGCAGGAGATACTAAGAGTGCAAACTCCCTGCTTCTTCCTTATCCTTTTTCTCAAACAGCAGAAGTCATATGTCAGGAATGAGGACAGATTTATACAATAATATATTTGTCAGAAAATTTTTCATAGACATTCTTCATTCCCGAAGAACCTCGAAGGAGGCAAATTTTAATATTACTTGTGTAAAATATTTACATTTTTTCTAAGGGATATTTTTGATTAGTTTTAATGTTCTATTAGACAAACAGGGAAATGTACTGGAGCTGTACTGTAGAAATATAAGCCAAGAGTGTTGGATGCAAAATATTCTCGGCTTTAAAATGGTCTTTAGGCTGAACTCTATGCTTGAGATAATCTAAGCCAAGCTTCAAAATTTAAGTAAAACTTTCATGGAATTACATTAAGTATCAATTTTTTGCTGCTGTCATGTGGGCATTTTTGAAGGGAACACAACCACCCAGCCAATTACAGGAGTACTAAGCAGACCAGCAAGTAAAAGCATATAGATGAAACTTAATAATTAATTTTGTGTTAGGCATAATCATGTACCCCAAATCTGTCTAGTAACTAGGCACTAGCCTTGCTAATTTTGTGGAAGTTCCTGAAAATGTAAAATCAAAATGATGAAGACATTAATTTCCTATCTCATACAGAAAATGTCACTTCTAGCAGCACAGCAGAAGGTGATTGATGATTACTTGCTAAATAAAAATATTCCTACATCCTGAATCTCTAGAGTCTCTTCCTATGAGTTCCACAATTACTCTAGGAGACAACCACCTCAACTTCCCCACAGAAGAGAAAGATTCTTCTTGGTCTGGTTGAAAAATGAGTGTTTAATTAAGAAGCTAAAAGTTATCACAAACAATGCTCTTATCTCTTAACATCCATTCTGTCTACAAGGGAACAAGAAAGTCTAAAATAGCTTTATCTGGGGTTATGGGTCACCATAACAGTGACCATGACAGTAGGAATGGAATCTTTAGACTCTCATGATACTTTAAAATGAAATTCTCTACAGTGACATATTGCTATAAAAGAAAGGCTTCAGTAAAGGCATAAGACTATTGAAAACCGTTGCAGAGGGCAAAAACCCAAACATACTCAAGCGGAAATAGGCCTGGAAAAAGAAAAAAAGCTTCTTTTCTCTACCAAACACTTTGTTATACAGAGTGACTCATATTTGGTTGGTTTTTTTTTTAAAGAAGCATAAAAAATGGGGAAATTAAGTCACTAACTTTGAATAGTTCAGCTTGCTATGAAGTCTGACCTTGTGGCCTCCCAGAGCTTCAGCAGCTCTTGAGGTTGTGACTAGTGCCTGATGAGCTGCACCATCAAATGCAATCATACCTACTTTTCATTTTCTTCTTATTATTTTGGTATTGACCCTTACAACAGGATAGAAGCAAGCACACTGAATTTTAAGGCAGTCTCCACTACAGATGACTGTGTCAGCAGTAAGTCATAGACTTTTCAATGATTTTTGCACATTGAACATTCACAGGGAGCTCATGTGGGGAAGAGACATCTAAAAAGAGGAACTTTTTTCTTTACCTTTTTTTGACAGGCAGTGATGGTAAAAGTATTCTGAAAAGGTATTACAAAAGTGTTCATGACAGATAATTACGTTTAAAAATACAGATGTGGGAAGCCAGGAATTTCAGAATGCCCAAATTTTGGAGCTCCAGGGAGTTTTACACACTGGAAACCAGTGTGGATATCACCTCAAGAAAGGCCATTCGGGTCCCTAGACTTTCCTTATCAAAGAATATGAAGCCCTTGGAGTCCTGGCAGCAAAGGGAAATAACAAAGCTTTAGGGTTTTCCGTGGTCAGCATTCCCTGGAGGAATTCAAAGTGCCTCCAAACCACTCGCTTCAAATACAGTCAGAGACCTTTGTTAATCCTCTTCGCACATGCTTACATATGCATGTAAAGAATAGCAACACATTGCTGTTTTGCTTTATTGAGAGCTCAGGGAGAGACAAACTGTTTGAGTTTTACTGGGTTAAGGGGCAAGGAGAAATATCTCTTGAAAGGTGTTAGCTACCCACCTGCACACCAAGTACATGTGCTTTGTATTGTCCAAAGAGCCAATGTATTAGGTGTCTTTGGGGGTCACTCTTAAACTACCTCAATTTCTACTAATCTAGCTCCTTTTAATTCTCCTTTCGGTCTGCTTTGTAGACCCAAAAAATATGAATTAACGCTATTCATCTAATTTTTTATTGTTCTATTTGCAAAAAGAATTTAGGAAACATATGTCTCTATCTGTGATTTTGGCAAAATTATTTTCCTTAAATGCTCTGTGGCTAAATAAGAAGACACCATTTTAATGAATATATAAAGAAGGTTTTCTCGAAGAGATTTTTTCAATCAGATTGTCTTCCTTCTTTTTCCATGGATTATTCTACTGTATCCTCACAGTGACAGGAAAATAATAATCTATTACACTGGCATGTAATCAGCATGGTGTTTCTCCACCAATACATTAGATCAAATCATGAACATAGCAGTATTACAGCAGTATCATTTTGACAATGATTTAAACTAACATATAATCAGTGCTACTGTACATCACTTCAGAGATAGAGCATGTTAATACCTCATCAGATTGATGTTGCTGAAGCACAAAGCATTAGCATAATGCAGGGGTGATGTAAGTACGATAGGTAAGCTTTCCACTGCTGCTGTAATATTAAGTATTAGCATAATGCAGGGGTGATGTAAGTATGCTAAGCCCATTTTTCCTCTTAATCATTTTTCCAATTAATTTATCTACAGAAAGTCCATATATATTCACTTTACATGTGAAGGTCAGATTGTGCTACTCTGATGCTTATAACTAATTTAATTAGAACAATCAAGCCTGTTATTTGCATTGCTTAAGTGAATGAAAATTTTGCTGCTGACTTGAAACATGATAAAATTTGAGTTGAGAAACACTGTCCTGCTCATTATAAGAAACTTTGATGCTGAGAGAAAGACTAGAATAATGCATAGACTGGAAACTCAGGCAGGTGCCTTAAGCTTCTGGTGGTTACCTGTATGATTCATATGTTAATGACTGGATGCAACAGCAAACTGCCTGATTTTGTGCAAGTCACTTCTCACTGAGAAGTCTGTCTTTCCTGTAGAATCTGTTTTCTTTTTGTTAATTAAAACACTTATGTTGTAGATTGTTTATCACTAGTATTTATAAAAACCGTAGCACATAAGAACAGCAATCTGATTTCGAAAGCTTTCTAAATAGTCTTTGATTAGTCTTTATTAAAGAATTATTAGAATGAACCAGAATAGGAAAAAAAATCTAGTCTGCATAGTTTTGTTTGTTTGTTTGTTTAGCTTTTTGTTTTGTTTTGTTTATTTGGTTTTTGTTTGTTTGTTTGTTTTTTGGTGGTTGTTGTTGTTGTTGTTGTTGCTGTTGCTGTTGCTGTTGTCGTTGTTGTCTAAAGAAGAAAAATATTGTTAATAAACAGCAGGATCAAAGAAAGGTATTGATACTAGATTTTTGTTAACAACCAGAGCAGCAAAAGTTTCTATTTCTCCCACGACTGGATTCCTGAAAAAGCTTGACACCCTTGATCTCTTCATGGCTGTGGGGTCGAAGCTGGGGGCACATGGCCAGGCAGAAAGGTTCTGAATTTATTCCTAGCTTGAATACATTGTTGCTGGATTTTTGTTCTCCTCCCTGTACTGTGAAAGTCATGGTCCATATCCTTTTCTCCCATTTGGTAGATGAGACCAACTGGGCTCTGGAACTGTTGCTTAGTTTGAAATGTAAGACAGAAATACAAAGTGAAAATATGGTGGGTTTGAGTAAAGCTTTTAACAAAAACTATCCCTCGAACTCTTTAGAATATGATAAGGAAGGCTGGATTATTTCCAGGGCATAGATAATTTTTTTAAGTCATTCAAACCTGCATCAAAACATTCGCATTGTTTACATCACAGTTCACTACATCCCACAATAATTGCAGAAAATTAGTTTCTTTGTAAAGCATTCATGCACAAGATTTACTCACTAAAATTTATGAAAGAGCTTAAGCAACTCAAACTGAAAAAGGTGCTGGGCCAGTTTGTCTACACTATGTTTTTTGCCCTAGAAATTTAGACCAGATGATCCTGAATTTCCCTTCCCACCTGGTATTCCATGATTGAACAGATCGTGGAAAGGAATTACAGGGCAAAGGCAGTTAGGGCAGAAGTGCCTGATAAATGTGATTTATAACACGTTTCTGTGTCTCAGCATGTCAGTTTGTTATGTGATAAGTATTACACATACAGCCCAGTATATTCCCCCTTCCACAGCTGCTCAGCAACTAAATTTCAGAGCAACTTTTCATCAGGCAGGTTGCAGGCCTACACTGGAAATCAGTTCCTAGGAATCCATTAGCATTCCAAGTCACTGAGCACCGGGACAATTCTCAGCCTTCCCATGAAACACCACAAGTGATTTAATGTCTTAATACCAAGAGGTTTTGTTGTGGTTAAGCAGTCTGTGAGTGCTGTGTCACCTATCCCACTACCCTGGAAAGATTTAACAAGACTCCCCTGTCTGGTCCATAACCAATCAGGCCTGCTTGTAATTTGACCTGTTAAATGATTATGCTCTGCATTCTGGTTTAGTTTCAGTCAAGCAAGATGCAGGATTTATAATTTTACCTTCTTCTCACACAGTCCAAACTCACCTGAAGGGAAATTCACTGCTGTTGGTATGCTCTTTCTGTGTTTAAGTTTCTTATTAACAGAAGGTGAGATAACTGTTCCAACATCAGCTTTCTCATATTTACTCTAAAAATTATTTATTTGTCTGTTAGATTAAGCTCACATTTTCCTACATATGCAATTAAAGAATGTTTGATTCATTTACATTCTGTTCAAAAATCTAATTCACTTCAGCTTCTCGAAATTCTTACTTCAATAAATATTCTTCCTCTAATAGCTTCCTCATGCTAGAGAGAAAACATATGTGTGTATATATTTGATAGTTTTGGCTGGGGCAGAGCTGGTTTTCTTCATGTTGTCCAAGTTGAGGCTTGCACTGAAAACAGGGTTGATAAGATAGAGGTGCTTTTGGTATTGCTGAGCAGGGCATAAACAGAGTCAAAGCCTTCTCTGTTTTTGTATGGCCAGGCTGGTGAGGAGACTGAGGGTGCCTGGCAGGCTGGGAGAGACACGGCTGGGACAGGTCACCCAAACTGACCACAGGGTTATTCCATCCCACATGACATCATACTCAGGATATAAAGTGAGGGAAGAAGGAGGAAGGGCGGGATGTTTGGAGTGATGATATTTGTCTTCTCCAATAGCTACTGAACATGATGGGGTTCTACTCTCCTGGATGTGGTTGGACATCTGCCTGACTATAGGAAGCAGTGTTTTACTTTGTTAGTGTACATGGACATTTTTTCCCCTATTAAACTGCCATTATTTCAACCTATGAGTTTCCCAGCTTTTAATCTTCCTCTTCTCCCCGTGATCCCACTGGTGGCAGAGTGTGGGGCTTGGCTCTTGCTGGCATTACACCACCACAACATATTACATATATAAAAATATTTAAATATGTATTGAAATCTCTCTCCAGAGATGAGGAGACAAAGAGCAGTGGAAGGTCAAATGGTAGTCCTATTCTCTCTGCTCTGCCTTGTAATGTTAGGCAGCTTACACAGGATCCATGTCATTTCCTCTCCTTTCATGACTTTACCCCATCTTGTCTACAAGAACCCCATGGATCAATGCATCTGAAATCCCTCTCATCAGCTCATAACAAGAACAGAGAATGCTTTGACATGCAAGAATTTCAGAATGCCTCTAGATTTCACTTAGCATTTCCAGACAAATTTTAGGTAGAACAAGGAAGAAGCAGTAAGCAGACTGTTGAGATTTCAGTTAAGGTGACTCCTAACCATACTTAAATGTTGAAAAGAGTACATCTGCTCTCATTTAAAATAGAAAACAGATTCTTCCTTTACCTCTTAACAGCCCTATAGAGCTCTGGAAGAACAGGTATCTTCCACACTTTTCCTTTATTAAGGATGTTTCTCTGTGTCTGTGTTGGTTAATAAAGCTCACATTGACAAGAAAGGCTGCTATGATGCAAAGTAGTTAAAGGGTATGTTTTAAAGAACCTTTCTCATATGCCTATTTTTTAGGTATCATTATCTTGTCATCTGTCATTTTCAGCCAATCTGCTGTAGCAAACTGACTCAATGAAAGAGTGCATCATAATTTGTCAAAAGCAATTAAAATAATTCACTACACTTGAACATGCATGCAATCTGTGCACAGCTGAAGAACATCCTGGGGGTGAGAAGATTCTATTATCCTTTCAGTTATGATTTTGAGTTACATGTAGTCATTCTCTGTAGTGTATTCTAAGAAATTTGCAGACCCTTTAAAAATTGGAAGTCCAGGCCCCTTGGACTTCTGCCAAACTTTACTTATGTTCTGCATCTGATGGCATCAAAAAAAAAACAACAGTAAAATTGCAATAGGTCAACTGTGGAGCTCTGTGTGGCGTGGGAACCCTGTTTCCTATTTTACTTCCTTCCTTTGTTATAGAATGGTGGGTTTTATTTGGATGTGTATTTTAACTCTGCTCATCCACCACTATAACTACTGGAAGTCCATTGATATTCCCTGTAGTCTGGAGCCTACAGTCACTGACCCTCTTATGAATTCTGCTGCTGATAGCAGAAAGTGAAGAACTAGTTAGTCAACAAAACTCTGATCCAACTAATTATTGATCAAAAGCTATTCCAATACCTGAGATATATCTTAGAATATGAGTAATTACTCTGTAATTTAATCAGAGAAGTTCTCTAAAATATAGAAAACTTTGGATTATTTTCAACTCCCTTCGGCCCAGTACCACAGAAGTAGAGATTCATACATGACCAGAGAGGAGACACTGGTCTTTTTAGGTTATTACTGCTCTCTCAGGTCACTCCTGCTCATTTGCTTATCAAATAGAATTTGTATTTTCCAGTTCTCTGATTTTTGCATCAACTATTGAGTAATCACAGCTCTTTAGTAGATGTTGGCTAGATAAAATACCTACATTACCTCCTTCATGAGGCTGGTGAAGAGTTATACGTGTGACTGACAGAACAGACACAAGTAATGTTTATTTTACCACTAGAATTAAAGCAGCTGAAGAAAACAGATAACTGTCATGCACATAATGTAAACTTATCCCCAGACCTACCATCTCCCGACTGCAATCTGGCTCTTGCATGCAAACTTGTCTATTCAGAAATGTAGAAGGGAAAAGGAATAGCTTAGCTCCTTTCAATGGCCCGAACTTTTGCTGTTTACACGTACTTTCATAAAGTCTACAAAACACCTATATTATATAATGCAGACTGCAAAATGTGTCTTGATAACTCACAATGAACATTAAATTTTTAATAAACCCTCAAAGGCTTCAATTATAATGTGTCACAGGAAGAGAAAAGGAGAGAATAATCAGCCAGGTTCTGCATTCTACTGTTACAAGGCATTTCTTTAATTATTAAAATATCTCCAAGTTCTTTTCTCCAACTATTTTCATTGGTACTCTACCAAAATCTCTTTCAAATGTTTTCTATGCTGAAATTATGTAAGTTGCAGCATGGGTGGATAAGAAGGACTCTATTTTCAAGCAGTGTCTCTTTTTTAACTAGTGTTATTCCACTCTGTAGCCTAGAAGGATGTACGGAAATATAAATCAACAATACATTTGTGTTTACAGTTTCAGTTGTTATCTTTTAGACAAAAAAGTGTTTCAGCATCCGCTTAAAAATTTATATTTTATTTGTATTCTAATCATAGTCATAGAAGGCAATTATAATCATGTTCATCATCTTATTCATATCTGTTTTGTCAGTATGTGTCTGTATTAGAAAAAAATAAAATTTTAGACTACTCCGAATGGCTTTTCATATTTTTGGTATTTTATGTTCACTAGTAAATTTAAGTCTACATTTAGCTATTCATTGAAGACTGATCGTTTTTTTCACTTCTGTGTGTTTTAGTCAAAAATAAATTATCATGATTTTAATTATGGGAAGACTCAGTGGCAGGGAATATCACTCTTTCTACTGTTCTAATGTCTTCTTTATAATGAGTTATACAATTGTCAAAAAATCAAGGTTGAAGACAACTGGGTTTTTTTGTTTTTGGTAACAGCAATTTAACAAAAATATATCCTCACATCCCAGTAGTATGGTTTAAATGAAGCCATTGCTTTTGGTTAACTAGAGAAATAAGTTCCTCAACACACATAAATTGGTTTTCTGAAGAGGCAGACATAATATTACAAGAGCAAGCAAAGTAATTTCAGAAAATAAATAAAAAATAAAATAAACATATTTGGGTTTCCATGCATTCTTTATTCAAATAGGAGCTGCAATTGGTAAAGTTGACACATATTTTTTTCTTTTTCATCTCAAAAGAAAAAAGAATTTTTAACATCTGATGCTGGTCAAACTACAAACTATTTTGATTGTTTTATTTTTTCCTTTTTTTCCTTGTTAAAGATTTTTTGCTTTCTGTAACTCTTTTCATATAATATAATTAACCAATAGTTTTTTGCAAGTATAGATTACAAAAAAGGTGAAGAAAAAGAACATTTTATTAATGATATTTGTGAGAAATACTTAGCATTTAATGATTTCTATGCAATTTAAAGCAAGAACATTACTTATTTTGCCATATTTTTCTTTCAAACATCTCCATATTAAAATTTCCATAAATCAGTAAAGTGCATCAATAAATTCAGTTGTAGAATGTGAGACTGTCTTGTCTTTACAGGCAGAGGTGATAGGACAGAAAGAAGTGGTGGAACACAGAAGTTAAACATATCTAAAAGAAAGTCTTTGTGATACATATAATCCTTTTTGATTAAGGCTGCACTGCCAGTAGTTTCCTTGCCATCCCTCAAAATTTTACATCTTAATTTCATGTTTTTGTAACATTAGTTTCTTAAGTATTGATAGACATGGCATGCTGCCTGAACTGATTGCATTGACAAATGTTAACTGTGGAAGCTGAAAGCCTTTCAGCAAAACAGCCTGCCTCTCTCCCCCGGAGGTTATGCCCTTCAGCACTCCCTCTCATAATGGTTACAAAAAGTTACTCCCGGCATGCTTCCCTGTTTCATGTAAATTGCCTGTACCCCATTGGCGCTTCCCCCTTTGTACCGCCCCTGAGCCCTCAGATGATTCATTTGCTGTTCTACCCCGCCCCCTGGCTTTCCTATATCAACCCTGCTCCCTCAGACCCCGGCTCAAGCCTGCTCGTCCCTGGACCCCTCCAAGGAAGAGTAAACTTTGCCTTGGATCACCACACGCGGCTCCTGTCCCTTCCTCCTGCGCTGGCCAAAGCGGAAATCACTCTCTGCCTGGGAGCGAGCAAGGAGGACGTGCCTGTGCCTTGAGGATGTCCTCCTCAGGGCGTTTCTTCAGAAGGTCACGGCACTCCACCACTGCCTCAGGGCCCGCCGCGACAGTTCATTTTCTTGAGTGGTGTCCCCCTTGTTGACTAGAAATCATGTTTATCTCATTTATCTATCATGAGTTATATTACTTTCTTCACACTTAGGGTGCTACTAAACTTGGTTCTGGGTATCTATATTCTCAAGTGGTTACAAAGAATAAATTGAAAGCAGTTAGCCTTTTTCTCCAAAGCTGCTATCTATCAATATTCTTTATGTCTGTATCTAGTCTATTGCCTTATTTAAAAGGTGGGCTGCTGAAGAAGATCAGTTAGGAGACTTGACTATAGAGTATTTAGCAGCTTGTAGGCACCCAGCTGTCTTTCTCCACATAATCTGACCTAACAGCTTGATTTCAAATGTGAAATCAATTTCTTCCAAAGGCCAAATAGAATTTGAAATATTGCACATAAAATAATAGAATTGCATTTACCAAGAGCTGTGTAATTTGAAAATCTAAATGAAGAATTTTATATCCAAATAAAAGTGAAGTAAAGATATCTTATACCTAACCTCCAGCATATTTATTGCTTTGTGAACATCCTCTACTATGATTAACATTTTGTTGGTTAATAAAAACATTTTCTGTTTCAAATAGGAAATCACTGTTGAAGAAATCAGCAGAATATTCCAGTCACATGAGTAAAGCATTTGGTCTGATCCAATAAGTTACATATTTGACATAGATAATGCTCTTTAGGGTCTATGCAGGAGTATGGTTGGCCTGAATATTTAATTCCCTTGTAACTTCATTGAGCAAAAGCTCCATCAAGAAAAAGATAAATTCTTCTTCCAGTCGCTGTACAGAGTGCTTTTACTGTGCCACACATGGACTCATTAATTAATGACATATTTTAAAGTCTCCTTTAGTCCTCTGCCATGACAGTTATCCTGCTGAGTTATGGTTCTCAGGTACCAGGGGAAGGCAACTGGAGGCTGCTGCCAGGAAGTGAGTCTACAGAGTCCTGAAAATTAGTGAAGCTTCCCTTACATAAGCACGTCATCTGGAAAAGTTAAACTGTTAATAATTTATCAACTGTGAAGTGGAATGAAAGCATATTTATTATCCTTAATATGATTTTGTCATTTTCCCCTAAGTATTTGCACAGCGGTCTACAGCTACAACAGGATTGTTAGGAGATTGACTTTGTGTCATCACTGCTTTGTCTGCGTGCACAATCAGTCATTGGAAAGTTGGTTCAGCTCATGTGTTCAGTCAGATAGGCCTGTCTTTGCTGCCTCTGATGCTTCTACAGGGTACTGAAATCATAAACCTATCATTTGAGATGAGGACTTGAGAAATATAGTTTCATTGCCTTTCCAATACTTCAGCTCCAAGTGATCCCATTAATTTTTTTGGACTAAAACACACAGCACATCTTAAAGTAGTTTTATTTGATTGGGTAGTCTCTTGAGCAGGGGGGTCTGGAATAGATATAGGTCAGATACTTCAGTTAAATTAGCAAAGCTCCATTACACTATTGCACTAGTCAGACACATTGAAGCCACTGATGATTTATGAACTCTAATGAACCAAGCCTTTAATAAAGGTTCTGCTGGAGTACTTCAGGTCTGATCCACGAAGGAATTCCCTTCTTCAGAAATGGATTTAGGAAGTGCACCTAATAAAATTTATATTTCTTGTATATATGCAAATCTTATGACTTTAAGACAACAGAGTATCATAATTTATGTCTCTGTTCTGTAATGCTACATGTAAAATAGTAGACAGGATTTGCAGCAAATCTTAGAACTGATCATAGGCTTAGATGTAGAAAGCCAAATATAACTGTTGCTGCTCTCTGAACATCACCAAACACATAGTCAAAGATCTGCCTCTAGAAATGGAGCTGTTACTTATTAATATAATGGTCTCTCTGCCTGTTCTAGCTATGTAGAGAAATAATTCATAAAAAGTTTGTGCTGTACTGTGTGCAAGGAATTTTTACAGAGGCAATTTTTGAAGTATGCAGTAAATCATACCCCTCCCCACTTCCTTATAGGTGGAAGCATATAGTTTTAATTTTGTAATATATTATTAATCTTATACGAACCCAAATTTCTTATGGTTTAGGTCTGTTATCCAGTTCCACACAGATTTTTTTTTAACAGTGTTTTAAATTTTATTTGCACTTGGGGGATAGACAACCTTTAAACAACTTCCAAAAGGGAGAAATTTTTTATTTCAGCATGCCTCAAAGAGAGATGATTCAAAGATGCTCTTTGGGATCCTTTCTGTAGAAGAGTCTGCCAGGGGATGTCACAGTATCATGAAGTACTGGTGGTATTGTGGTTAGTGTTGGCAGCACTCAGTTATATCCACTGCAATGAAAATCACATAAGGAATGTGGAAGTTATTTTACCACCCCTGCTGAGTTCAAGTTTGAGGTTCCCTGCTTTGGAATCAATCTATTTTCTCCCCCACTTGACTATCCTTCCAGTACCTGAAGGGAACTTACAGGAAAGATGGGGCAAGACTATTTACAATGGCTTGTAGTAACAGGGCAAATGTAATGGTTTTAAATTGAAAGACATTAGATTTAGATTAGATATTAGGAAAAAATTCTTTATTATGAGGGTGGTAAGGAACTGGAATGGTTTGCACTGGGAAACTATATATACTCATCCATGGAAGTTTTTGATACTGGATTGGATGGAGTTTTGAGTGACCTGGTCTAATTGAAGGTGTTCCTGACCAGAACAGGGGTGTTGAAACTAGATAACATTCAAGGTCCCTTCCAACCCAAACCATTGTAAGATTCTATGAGTGTCCCAATATCTGACTCGATCACCCCAGTGGGCAGGCTTGAAGTGCACGAGAATCTTGGAGGGGACCTGCCCAAGACAGCTGATATGAGATGACCAATGGGAAATGCCTTACTCGATAATGTGCACAACAGTAAAAGCTGCAAGAAAAGGAGGAGAAAGGAGGAATGCTCATGGCCGTGGTGTTTGTCTTCTCAAGTAATCATCAAGCATGATGCAGCCCTGCTTTCCTGGAAGTGCTGATATTTGCCTGCTAATAACAAGCAATGAATTAATTCCTTGCTTCACTTTTCTTGTGTGTGAAGTTTTTGTTTTACCTATTTAAATGCCTTTATATCAACCCACGAGTTTTCAGTTTTTGCTCTTCTGACTCTCTCTCACACCCCACTGAAGAGGGAATGACCCAGCAGCTGGTTAGGCTTAGTTGCTGGTTACAATCAGTCCACATGTGAGGGCTTCTTTTATTTATTTATTTATTGTAAAAATTCATTTGCAGAAGATACTCAATAAAATTTTAATTAATTAGTTTTTTCTTTCCAGCTTCAAGTAACGAAAATACCTTCTAATACTACACCAGTACAAACTTCTGCTGTAAGCATTCAGACAGCTGCTGCATAGAACACACTGAGAGGTTCAGCCATTTTCAGGTATTGATTCACACCATTGACGGCACACTATACTACAGAAACAGCAGAACAAACACCGTCAGCAGATCAGCTGAAGTTTGTCATAGTTCTTGTTACTTCTGGTAATGCTGTTTCGTACAACAAGGCTTTAGGAGAAATCTGCAGGTAAAGCCTTTGACTTGTTAATAATGGAGAAAGTGATTTGTACTGACAATGTTCCTGAATGTGATTGATGTAGGCACAGGAAAAAGTGGTCCTCTATAATAATTTTAAACAGACTTCATTACTTTACTTTAAACATAATGTGGTGTTTTATTTAGATACTACAGTGGATATCACACATAAACCAAGAAAAATTTTTTCCATCTGCTTGTGTCCCATTACTGTTGTCAATTTCCATAAAAATTATATTTATTGATATGCATACCATAAATTCTCTAGTGTTATATAGAAATACATTTTTTGTTTTTTTTCCCCCAAGACTGAAAGCATTCTTGCCTAACTGAAAACTAGTCAGCTAGTATTTGACTAACTCATACAAAAATGTGTTTTTACAAATCTCTACTTTATCGTACCTTTACAAATTTTAGTTAATCTAGTGAAGACTGGAAAGAGAAGAAACCAACACATAAAAGGCAATTATGCCTATAAAGTGCAGTCTGAATGCTCTACTGTGTGAAGCAAGAACTTTGGTTTTCTAAGTCTCCACAATTTTCCATAATTGCACATGAAAAAACAAAAACAAAACAAACAAACAAACAAAAACCCAACAAAACAAAACAAAACAAAAAAACCCAACCAAACAAAAAAAAACCAAACCACCACTCCTCATATCAATGCAGTAAGAAAAACAATCTATTCTCATGACTTTATTCCAGTGATTCAGAGGGGAGGACTAATCTAGGGAAACTGGTTTTGTATTCACATTGTATAATTGAACTCAAATTAAGCAGTGTTTCTAGCTTGGACTCCTATCTAATCTTTCTGTCCAGGGCCTGTGTGAAATACTCAGCATTTTGGCACCTTTGTCTGGCATCTGAATATAACATGAATCCCTTTTGAAACTATTTACTTCCTGAAAATATGTTCCTTTAGTACATCTCTCACTTTTTAGCTCCCTATGCCATCATATCACTTTCAGATTTTAGCTTTCAAAGGAGCTCTAGACACAAAGCAGTATTTCATAAGCAGTAGATAAACTGAAATTACTTCAATCAGCCAGGGCAAAAAATCACAGTGGAATCCTGGACTTTACATAGTAAATTCTGAGCTGCCTGTTGATCCCAATTGATCTTTGTAAAATCCATGATTGGTTTGTGTTCTAGCCAGAAGACAGGTAGATATAATCCTCCTGGATATTCATAGACATTGTTATCAGAACAATGGTCCCTTCACTTCTGTAATACAAAATGCACAGGAGGAATATTATCTATTTTGCTCTCTTACTTGTCTTGGGATATGTATGTCTCCTTGGAACAGCTTCTGTTCCATTGCTCACTTATAGAACAAATCTGGATTGTTACAGCTATATGATTACCAAGGTTTAACAGTTATCACTTCTGTCTCAGAGGTCCTGAGTGTGTACTATGGTACTGTGTACCTTTGCTACTCTGAGCAGTTCTGACTGAGAATTTCTGGACATATCATGATAGAATGCAAGCCATGGAAGGTAATCTATCACTCTATGTGATGATCAGCAGGAGCAGATACAAGATGTTGTGCAAACAAAACCACAAAAAATATCAAAAAATTTAATTTCATTTTAGGAGAAGTTGTTGTTATAATTCACTAGAAATTGAATGAAGATCTAAGTAAATGAGTTTCGTATGTAATTTGTAATCTCTGTGGCACAACAAGCTGCCTACTCAATGTGTTAGCCAATCTGCTGTTGTTAAATACTTTATCTTAAATCCTCTTCCTGCCCCACAGCATATTATTTCTCTTCAGAGAAATCTTTCCTCAACTTCAAAGTCTACTGCTTCCTCACTACAGCTAAAAACTTGCAAGAGTTAATCAGCTTGTTGTTTCAAGTGTTGCATTTTTGGGGTAATTTCACTTCTCCCTGTTTCAGTGCAGGTCATTCAATGGACATTTCCTGTAAGTCCTTTATCATGGCATTTCTAGTGTTCTACACATACCCTCAACTTCTGTAATAAAACTTTTTGTCTGCTTTGGACTTTGATTGGACTTTTTAACTTCACAACTTAAAGAAAAATGTTCTTACTGCCTAGCTGAGTTTTTAAAATGAAAAGAACTGTGAAAAAAGAAAGTTTAAAATTATGGAGTTTGCAGCTACCATATGTGTTCTGTTTATAATTTTAAAATATATAATCTACATAAAGTGTGATTTTGGTTAAATTTACATTTTTATTGTGCCTTTCTTAGTACTGAATCACTGGCAAAAAAAAGAAAGTTTGATTTGAAGAGAAACAGATTTTATCAACATTGAAAACACTGACTTTTCCTTTTTGAAGGATATTATTTTAATGTAGTCTGGTCTTTTTTATTAGAAATACAGTCAATATCTTTATTTTCTAATTAAATCTATTGATCTCATTGGGCCTTCAGTAAGGTGATGTCAGAGTATCCTGGGAAGGAATTATTATCGACCCCCTTAGGCAGGATCTAGGGATCAAATGTTGAAAATTTGAATAATTCCAATGTAGTTATACTTTGTCTTTTAAAACTGCAAGCCTTTTTCTCTCATTAACATCTTTATACACTGGATAGTTAAGAAGAAAAGTTAGGAGTCCATTAAGCTCTCTTTTTCACTGTTTTGCACTGGTTTTTTCAGTGTTTTCTGCACTGAAATACGGGTTTTGTCAGTGTAGTCTGTGAGAACACTCCCTAAATTCCTAGTTCAAGTTAAGAAGTGAGGTTTGTGGAAGCAGAAAATCCTGCCTATCAACCTCTAAATTAATACAATTTTTATTAAAACAAAAACCAAAACACACTTAAAACAGAGGTTACAGTTGTTGAGTAATTAATAAAGTGATACAAAGTGACATCTCCATTAATTCTACATGTTCATGAAAAGTTCCTGTAACACTTACCTTGATATACTCTGCAGAATATAAAAGTAACAGTTTCATGTATCTCTTAATGGAAATTATAATTGAATGATTCTGTCAGAGCTATAGAGTTTTTAATACTCCCATAATAACAAATGGTAAAAGACAAACAAGCATAACAGCAGCAAGAACAAAAATTAATGAACCACTAACATAACCTTGTCTATTTGAGAATCATAAGCATATCAATGTTTATTTATGTTTGTTTTGAAAGACTGAGTTTATGGACCTGAGCCATATAGATTTTATGACAGTAAAACACATAAGTGCATGTTCCACCATCCAGCTCTCCTTTTTTATTCTTGTCTTTTGGTGTTTAAAAAAGTATAGAGAAAATCTATACTATTTTCTAACTGATCTTACCTACAAAGATATGTGCAGAAAGTCAATCTCTTCCAACAAACGCCAACACCAAAGCCTCTGTTTCTGAACTGTAAGAAAAGGAGAACATTTCTCCTGAATTTACTTAGAAGCTCTTGGTAAAAAAAATTTAAAAAATGTATAGAAATAAATTGACAACTATATCTGTCCGGCATATTCAAGAATCTAAGTAGGCTGAATGCACTTAACCTACTTCCTTTCTAAAATTATAGTTCTTATAAAAGGACTAATTTTATATCTTTAGCAAATAATTTAGACATTTAAATTGAAAATATAGACAAGTTAAGACTTGGCTTCTACAAACATTGTTTCCATACACAGATACTGTTGTTATATAAGTAGTTCTTTTCTGTAAGATTTATCTCTGGTCAAAGAGTTAAAGGAAAGAAATCTAAAAACTTACAAAGTATTAAAATCATCTGTCTCTTGTTCCTTTTTGTCTTAATTTCATTTTGTTTCTTTTCAGAAATACTGGATTGCCAGATGTCTGGCTTCTAGTGCATATTTTTTTTATTAGAAATTTTTAATTATTATTTATGAAAACATATTCTGAAGATGGTGAATGCATTCAGTGAGAAGAAAGCTATTTGCTTTAAATGTGGTATAAATATCAACTTCTGTCAGTTACAATGGTTACTTAATTTAAGCTAAATATGTATCTTTCATTAAATGCTTGAGAGAGAATCTGTAAACCAGAGTTAGTACACAGGAGATTAAATACTGAGGTTTCTTCTCAATTTGCAAGCTCTTAACTCCATAAGAGTGTTTGTGTTTTGCTCATTACTGTATTACTGAATGAAGTTTAAAACCTACTGAGACACAGATTTAACAGACATTACATTTGATTCATTGCTCGATAAGGCCATATTCAGTCAGATAATATGCTCTTCATAGTTCTGCCAATTTAAGTGTAGTACATTCTGATTGTCACACCAATGACGGGCTAACCAGGCCAGGATGGGAGTATTTCATAGAACTGTTTCTGTCATTCCATTCCCGCCTCACACTGGAGGAATCTCAGTGCTATTCCTACTAGGAATCAGATGGAATTAATGTCAGTATGACTGGTTTGAACATTGAAGGTAAAAACCAGGAATGCATGTCTGAGAACATAAGGGACTCAGGAGTGCAGGTAGATCTTCATCAATGCTCCTGGTCAAAGGGAGGGAGTTTGAAATGACCAGTTGAATGCAGTGAATCAAGAAGTGGTTACAGGACTGGTGCCACAGCCAAAATTTCAGGCCATGGGACTCACTTTGAGAAACCTCTGCTGGGAGAAGATGGGGTCTGTCCAAAAAATAAAAGGCATCTCTAGTCATGGGCTTGTCAAGCTGGTGAAGAGAGCTTTAAACAAAAGTTGTTGGGGTAGGGGAACCTCAGTTCTACCTACTCCTAGAAGTCAATCCTATTCTTACCAGTTGAGTGCCAATGCCAGTGAGAGATGTCCATAGCCTGGAGGTGGATCCCAGGTCTACAGGAAAGCACCTGAAGAGCAGCACAAAAGAATTGCATACACTCAATTCAGTAATTCAGTTTTGTTAGGGGCCCAAATTAAATGTGTCGATGCAAATGCACCCCACATGGGAAACAAACGAGGAATTAGAGATGTATGCACACCTGCAGGGCTACAATCTTATTGGTATCATGAAGACCTGGTGGGATGGCCCCTGTGATTGCAGTGTTGGCATGGAAAAATACATGCTCTTTAGGAAGGACAGGCAGGGAAAACGGGGAGGCAGTGCTGCCTTCTGTGCCAATGACCAGCTGGAGTGTATGGAACTTCACCTGGAGATGCACCAAGAGTTAATGGGTCAGGGTTAAAGAGAGGGCAGGGACAGAGTGAAGGTCTGCTACACCCAACCAGACTAGGAAGACCAAGCTCATGATGCTGTCTACAAACAGATAAGAACAGCCACATTCAAAAACTCTGGTCCTCTTGAGAAGCTTCAACCACCCTGATAGCAGCTGGTCTAGCTGAAGGTGTCCCTGCCCACAGCACAGGGGCTGGAAATAGGTGAACTTCAAGGTCTCTTCCAACCCAAACCATTCTATGAATCTGTGTTTCTGTAATCCTTTTTTGCCTAAGAATTGGTCCTCAAGACAGAATTTTATCCAGATTCCAGAACTTAGAAGCAATCCCTAATGCTAATGTATTTATTATAGTTCATGGTTTACGGAGCTGCTTGCTTCTTCCCCAGCTTCTTGGTCTATAAGTGGCTAACACTTTTGTCTCTCAAACTAACTTAGTTTGCAATAAATATAATCAGAGAAAGTACATAACCTTTTGTTCCCTACGGATATAAAAAAGCAGAAGGTATTTGTGATCTAACCAATCTGTAACTAGAACGTGTGAAGCTTTCCTGTTATTCTTGCAAATGTGTTTATTGTTTAAATAGAAGTAATTTTTTTTTTTCTGCTGGAAGTTTCAAGTTGAGCCAAATATCTTTAGCATTCTGCTAGCAGATATTTTAGAATAGTGCACATATGTTCAATTGTTTTTATAGAAGAGATGGCAGGTAATAACAGTCAGTTTCTTAAACATGTAGATTCAGCTTCTGGAGAATGTAAGGCTATGCACCAGTACATTAATTAAATAAGTAAATATTCAATGAAAACTGGTTTTAAAATACAACACTTTTATTGTGCTATGGTGTTGAAATGGGTTTTTTGTCCCATTGTTTGGTTGACATTCTGTTGTCTCTAGAACTGTCAAAAGTGTAAGTTTTGTGATCAAAATGGTTTTTCACTTTTTTGAGTTTTGTGGAAACCACACTTGAATACAAAAGAACAGAATGCTTCAGTAGGTTATACAAAATATTCTATTAATATATTTTTCCTCAATGCAGGGCTATTGAATGAATTAAAACCACTCTACTTTTGAAATAATAAGTTAGATTGTATTAGGGACCTAGAAGATTTACGTAACTCTGGTAAAGACCTGTCAGTGCTTACCTCATGAAACTGGAGCAGTTCTTCAGCTCTGGTTTAACTTCAAGCTGAAGAACACTAAGAATACATAATTTAATTCTCACACCTGCTTTAAAACAAATGTATCAAGTAACGTACAAAAAAATTTACTATTTCAGTTGGAATGTCACCCACCCCAGAAAAGTCCATCTTCAGAGTTAATTCTATTTCAGGATGAACTGAATCACTTGTTCAGTTTGGACTTACTTTTGGGCAGAAAAAAAAGCATGTTCTTTCATACTTTGGACATGAAGTATTTTGTGAAGTAATGCAAAAAACTACCTCCTAAGCTTGTGCAACCTCAGCAGTAGCTGTGCAGACTATCCATTGGAAAAGACAGGATAGGTCTGGCCTGAAATTTTAGAGCAGACACTCAATCATAGGTAAATAATTGAAAGACTTGCAATCCTGACAGGAGGAAAGCAACAAGTCTTTGGAGAGACAGGTAACTTTAAAAGTTAATCTTCAAGATCATCAGATGAGCACTGGCTTTATTGAATTCATTGGGTTTAGGATCTGATCTTAATCTAGGTGCCTAATTCTCCCATACATTGTATCAAGGGAGATGACAGTGAAATGGTAACTGAATATTTCTGACTCTCTTTATTTGCTCTCATCCTATCGTTTTGAGTGTGTCATAAACTCTGTTAAAGTCCACTGGCTCTTTTAATTTATGTAAACAAAACTAATTTTGATTGTTTAGGTAAGCATTTTTTAAAATTCTTTCCTCAGTTTTATAATATTTAGCTTTTAAATACTTTTAGGTGTGATATCTTTCAGCAGAGGGACCTTTTGCCTTTTGAAGATTTTTGTCTATTTGGCTGATTTAGATGAGAAAATATTTTGTGGTAAAAACTTGTGTTTGTTTCCAAATTACAGTGATATGAGAGAAATGTCCGCCTAATGTTCTTGGCTTCTAGTTTGTATCCATTCATTGCCTTGAATAAAAAGTTGCTTCCAAATAATATTGTTTATTTCTCCTCTTCAATTCATCAAAGGAACGTATTGGCCAAGTACTTGTCTTACAGACACACATGAAAATTGTTAAAAAACAAAACAAAACAAAAACTCTGTTAGAATTTCTATTTAACTCTTCTGATATGAATTAAAATATTTATCGATTTCCATGTTTACTTCCCAGTATATACCATCAGTAATGT
This sequence comes from Rhabdornis inornatus, assembly GCA_013397075.1. Classification (NCBI taxonomy): domain Eukaryota; kingdom Metazoa; phylum Chordata; class Aves; order Passeriformes; family Rhabdornithidae; genus Rhabdornis; species Rhabdornis inornatus. The sequence goes on from VWZS01008906.1 coordinate 314,815, forward strand.
CATTCCAGAATTGTTTTTTCATTGAGTAGACACTATCTGAGTTAAAATTACATTTTCTGTTCTTTTTCTGTCTTCAGAAAGCCCTTTGTATCAAGAATTATCTTTTTTCAGTACACGTGTTGTTGCAGTTCAGTAGCAATAAATTTCACGATCAGGACTATTTTAGCCCACTGTGTAAATTTGACTTTTCAAACTATTTTCACTTTTCCAAAGTTGGTAAAAGTCATTATTTCTTGTCCAAATGTCTTCAAATAGTTATCAGACTATGTATAAATTTAAGGTGTCTCAAGACAGACATCCTCAAAGACATAAAGGTTACTATATGCAATGAAAGTTTCAAAGTAAACATAAGTCTTTTTTAAAGTTTGCAGAAATTGCAGCTCCAACTCTCTAGGGACATTTCTGGCAAGGAAAATGATGATTTTCAAAACCCACAACAAAGCCAAAAACCCAAACAAACAAACAAACAAAACCCCCAAATAACAACAAAAAACCAAAACCAACACCAAACACAGCCTTCTCCTCTTGCCTTCCCTCTTTATTTGTATTGCAGAAAGATTGATTGCACTTTGAATGCTATATAACTGTGGGCTACTAAAAAGCTATAGGTAAATTTCCCATGCTTTTCATCATGGTTTGTTTTACTTTAGTCTTCCTTTTCCAGTCTTTCCATTACTTAAACTAATTCATTAGTTCTTATGACCAAATTCCTCTAAAATCATTATTTTTTGCTTGTTAAAGTGATTGATTTTATTTATTTTGCATTCTATAAGGAAAGTGCAAATTGCTTCAAAATTAAGAGATATTTTATACATATACAGGCATTACAATTTACTTGTACATATGAGATGAAAAGAATAAATTCAAGGCCCTTTGTAACTGTCAGCTTCTGCTTCTCTCAGGCATTTGTTACACTCAACCCAGAAGGTAATCTTTGGAAGCCTCTGTGTAAGTAAAGAGCTATTATTTATCTAATGAGTTTTTATTTGATAAAATTTCTGCCTTGCGTCAGAGACTGCAATATTATAGTTTATGACTTAAACATTTTCATGAAGATCTTTGAAAGCTGCATTACAAAAGCTGCAGACAAATCCCACCACACCCTTAATAGGCCGTCTGACTGGGGCCCTGAATGCTTGCTGATGGAGATAAGGTAAAGTCACAACTCAGGGCTTGGAGAAAGGGAGACATTCACTCAGGGATCAAGCTAAATATCACTGGGGTGCAGACTGCAGCCCCAGGGCTACCAGCCACCAGGTTCACACAGACCCTGGCACCAGAGGGTGAAGGGAGAGAGGTTTTGGGTGTGTGTTGAGAAGACCCTGGTGAGGGGCAGTGACCTCCCATCCTCTGATGTGCAGACCAGCTCAGCTGTGGGCCCCTTCACCCGGGGAAAAAGCTCATCCACAGCAGAGGGGGTGTCATGGCCCATCACAGGGGCCCCAAAGGGGTCCCCAGACCCTGCACCAGAGCACTGCAGACCCTCAGTGTTGCAAGGGACTGTGTCAAACTGGTCCCTGCAAGGGAGGCACAATGGCATTCCCACCTGGCCCAAAGGTATCTTAACCCACTGGATTCTACACTCTGGTGTGTGGCAGCAGCGGTGTGGGATCCTCACCACCAAGAAGACCAGATGGAGGGAAGCAATGGGATGTCATTGGGGTAGGTGACATACTTCCATCTAACCACTGTCACTGTCTCCCTGTCCTCCCACCACACACCTTTCTTTTCTTTTCTTTCTTTCTTTCTTTCTTTCTTTCTTTCTTTCTTTCTTTCTTTCTTTCTTTCTTTCTTTCTTTCTTTCTTTCTTTCTTTCTTTCTTCCTTCCTTCCTTCCTTCCTTCCTTCCTTCCTTCCTTCCTTCCTTCCTTGGCACCTGCACCTAACCTCATTTGGTTTTAATCACATTTTTCGAGCATATTTTGAACCTTTGAAGTTCTTTCTGTTTTATACACAGAGACTTAATTTTCTTTGCTATTCTGGGTTTAAACCAGATTGTAATACCTTGGCAGAGGGCATTTTTATTATGCATATAAAAATAATGCGGGTTTGTGTATGGAATGGTGGATAGACTGACTTCAAGGGATGGTTCTTGGGATATCAAAATCTTGCATCTGATCTCTCTTGTTCTGTGATGTACTGGCTGTGACCTGCTTTCTTAGCAAAAAGTGTTGTTTTGAGGCGGTAAAACACAGATGCAAATATAGGAGTACGTAAATACAGGAGTCATGTTGCTATAGGTAATACTAGGATTTTATGACAGACCCAGTGTGTTATGAAGGGTTTGTTCTGTTAGTTCAAAAGTTTGACTCAGTATTTTTATATTTCTGTCACAGGTCCCTCATCAGTTTCTCATCAATGAGAAAAAACACATTTCTCTAGTTCTCTCAGAAGACATCTATTTTTGAAAGGGTGCAGTTTTATTTTCTTACAATAAACATCACTTCTCCTGGCTAATATGTACACAGGGATTGAAGTTATCCACCTTTCTCTGTCTTCCCACAGATCTCTTACAGAATTATCTTATCTAAATTGCAGTCTTGCTTCTTTTATGACCTCCAAGGAAATGTTCTCAGAAAACCTAAGAGTCTACAACAGTATAATTTTCAAAGGACTAATAAATATAAGAGAGGGTTGAAAGTGTCATCGCTTTAATTCCACATCTTATGGAACTCTAGGTTTTTCACTTGAAAGTATGATGAAGCATATATCTTGGTACAATGCTTTGAATCCTTCAAGAATGAACATTGCTAAAATAATTAATCAGTCTGAAACAACTCTGAGTTTAGAACTTGAAAGTAAAATATAAGTTCAAAGTACTTTTTAATTTTTTTGTCAGTGCAGCAATTAGATTTCCAGAAAAGAGAGAAAATGAAGAATGGTTATAATATTTTAGATGTCATAACAAAACCTTACAGAAAAATAATAATAAAAAAAATAGATAAATAAATGCCTTCAAAAGAGTGGCTTAATTTTTGAGCAAATTGAGCATATAGTCACAGAGCTGAAAGCCTGTTTTGGTCATGCAGAATCTTCTGAAATGAAGTGCCTTATGTAGCTTCCTAAATAATGATATAAAAGCCTCTTTTACTCTCCTATGTTCAAAGATTTTAGTTCATCATTTTCTCAGTGCAGTAGGCTGCATTCTACTCTGTGACATGAAAAGGTTTTAGCTGGGCTCAGACTAGGAGAAAATGAACTCATTTGCTATATGCAGAAAAAATTCCAAAAAACATGGAGACAATGAGAGAAACTAAAGAGGAGGTAGAGAGGGATGAGAGTATGTGGAAGGAGTCTGCTGAAAGAAACACAGAAAAAATGCAATGTGAAGCAAAGATAAATACCTAGACAAGGAATTATGATAAAAGGGAAAAAGAAGAAAGAAGCAGATTTTAATGGAAGCTTCAATGAAAGAAACCCAAAGCATATTCTCTCTTAAGGTCTTTTATTACTGTTGGCTTTAGTCTGAATGAGTTGGGACTAAGCAATTATTTTGATCTAAATACTTAATGTGCTGTCTTACCTGTGAAAAATCAACATGCTTGCAAAAATATTGAATTGCCATTGGCAAAAAAAAAAAGAAAAGAAAAGAAAATGTAATTGCTCACAAAGCCTGAGAAATTGCATTAACTTTAGTATTTAAGGAAATCCCTGAAGCAGACTCTGGATTCGGTGCTGTGGCAGCACTGCTCTGAGTGCCTTTGCCCATTTCTCTGGTTTCAAAAACCTTATTGTTTCATGAAGGTTTTGCTTGATAAGGCTAAAGATTTCTATACATTATTGTTTCATACACGTTTTCTGGGGTTTATAATCCTTTTCCAGCTTTAGAGCTTAATTTTAAAGCCCAGTCTTGTAGCTGCTGATATTGCTCCCTTTGTTGTCTGTGGGAGGACATACCACTCCCTTCCAGGCACATTTACTCCTTCTTAGAGTACAGCACAGACATAGATTTTAGACTATTGTTTAGTGCCACAACCACACATAAACTAAACAAGGAAAATGAACATATGTTGGAGAATTTTGGAACTAAGTGACTATTCATTATCCAAGCTTAAAAAGAATTTGAGTTGGCCTTTTATTTCAGTGTTGCAACATTTTTGGCACTTGGCCAAAAGGCAGGTTATAAGCATGAAGGCAACTCATCAAGCAGATAATGATGTTATAGAAGACCACAACAACTCTTCAGGAAGAATTTTGCTTCCTCATGGCCATTCTGTAAAGCTAGTTTTTACTTTAAATTTACCAAGTTCTTCCAACTTAAAATTAAAATTTAATTACAAAAAAAATAAAAAATAAAAAAGAAAATCAAGTAAATCATATCACTGCAGACATCAAGGACTATCATATCCTGAAAAGAGACAACCAATGGCAGGTAAGCAAATCAAGAACTGCTGGTTTAAGTGTTTGGAAATTATATTTGTAGGGCTTTGTGCTTACCAGCACACACACCTATAATGTTATCTATTTTAATTCTATTTTAATGAGGGATGTAATAGAAAATTCACCAGTGCTGAAAGCAACATCTTTTTCTTTGTTTTCTACTGGCTAAGCTTGACTGCCAGTGAAAAATGGTGTGGAAATGGATTGGACTAGAAAGATACATGTGCTACTCAAAATAAACTTAAGTTAGAGTTATAATAACTGAGGGAGAACAGCTGCAGGCTAAAAGGATTAAAACAAACTGAAATCTCATTCTCCAAAAGTGATTATTTCAGCAGAAAACAATGCAATTCTTGTTTACTGTCTAGGAAACATGAATTTATAGTGATGATAGACATTAAAATCCCTTAGGGAGATCGCTATGAAGTAAACCGCACATTTTAATTGCAAAGGAATGCAAACAGCTTACCTTGAAAAATTGCTGATATAAAACTAGTCAAACTTCATTGGAGATGAGATGTAGAGTTTCAGAAAAGAATTTATTACTATTTTCAAGTGGTGACATGCAAAGTATTGATGTTAGAAGTCCATTGCATTTTCAAAAAAACAAGAGGAGAGGATCAATTTTGATCAATTTTGTTATTCAGTAGTAAGCCCTACATCATGGATGGAAAGACTGATTACTACTGCTAATTAACTTTCATCCCTTCATGACCCAAAATGTTGAATTACATAGTAATAGACAAGAATTAAATGCATTAGTCACCCATCTATTTACCTGATACTGCACTGATATTTAATTAGAAATTCTTTATAGTGGTCTCCACCCTTCACTCTTGTACGTGTGGATATGGATTAAATATTTATGTAAGAATCATTGAAAACTCATTACATCATGCTACGTGCATATTAATATTCCTGTTTCCTGGTAGCTGTGAGATCTGGATTCTAACTTTTATTTTGACACAGTTCTGCTGTCGTCCTGGGCAATCACTGGTGTCCAGATTTTCTAAATCAACCTTTAATAATTGGGTCTCTCATCACAATTTCTGAAGAAGGGCACAAGAAAGTTTGGACTATGACTATTGACTCAAAGTATTTATTAAAATTATATCAGACTATCAGTATTTTCCAGCTGTTCATTATGCTTGAATTACTGTATCCATACTTATCTGCAGGAAATAACAAATCTGCTAATCAGACACTTTAAGGTCTGTACATCTCTATTCAATAAATGCCAACTATTGGTTAAATTAATTCCTAGCTTCTTTAATAAAGGATAGTTTAAAGCATACCAAATGATGAGAAGCTATATGCCTTAGCTAGGGGAAAATCACTTTAGCAGTTTTAGACATAAATGGAGTGAAAAAATATCAGCCCAATGATGAGAGAGGAACAAGAATTTAATTCTTTTACCAACTAACTGAACACAAAGGAGTTACAAAAGGTGTGTTTAAAATTTCCCAACTTCTGATGTCTACATTATATGTAGACAGTTGAGTGTAAACTATTTATCCAAGCCTTTTTCATACATAGCAGAAAGAAAGAGACATCTTCCAGAGTAATTTTTTTTTGACCCAGACCAGACAACCTGATTAGGATGAGTCGAATGAAACTCTATAGACGTTACTTTCCCTCAGTGACTACAAAAGGAGGTGAGGTGACTGGTCCTGATTTAGACATTCACCTTTTATCTTTCAGATTTAGAAAGTCATACGAGACCAAGTGTCTTGACATGGTTTAACCTTGGACTTTTGTCTCCTACAAGCTCCTCCACCAGGGCATGGTTTGCAACACATTTCTTTTAAGAGCATTTCAAAATTTACAAATCTAACAAATTACAAAAGAAGATCTAGGACAAGAGAAGGAAGTGTAAGGGAAAAAAATAAAGAAGAGACAAATGGAGAAGAACAAAGAACAAACGAAACCAACGGAAGAGAGGAAGAGAATCAAAGAAAGAAATAATTAAAAAAGGAGAAAATGAAAGAATAAAGGAAAAAGGAAAAAAAAATTAAAATTGAAACATGGAAAAAAAGTGAAGAGAAAAAAAAAAGGAATAAGAAAGATGAAAGATAAGAAAGCAAAGGTGGAAACAGAAAACGAAAAATCTAAACTCTACTTAGTGGAACAATAAAGAGCAAGAAGTGTTTTGTATGCATTTAATGATTCCAAATTGCACAGTTGGCACAAAGACACAATTGTTAATAGGCACTTTGGAAATGACAGTGATAATACGCTAGATTAGGCAATGACCATTTGCTGATCATTACTAGCTCTCTGTTTAAAGTAATTACTACAAGTGACCTTAATTCCAGTGAGGACTTGGTTTACTGAAATTAAGCTTCCAGCATCAATCGCTAAACCGTCTCACATAGCTGTTAATGTTTATACATTTATTTGTTCGGAAAAGAGAAAAAAAGAAAAGTGTCAGATAAATCTTTATCTGATGTAAATTACCACAGCTTGCATGTCCCCTAAGTTGATTTACACAGACTGGTCAATATGCACTGCAGTTCACCAAAAGCCAATATTCACTTTATTTACAAATTGGAAAATACACATGCTTGCTGCAGGGAAGAGTAAAGCATGTCTTTGATTCTTCCTTGAACAAATGAAAAAATGAACTACATTCTTTCAAACATAAGGGCACTGAGTCATATCGCAGTGTCATTTGCAAGAGAACCCTGAGGCTGTGGCAGGCCAGCTTATCTTACTGTTGCCAGATTTATTACTAGCAAAGTTTTGAATGCTTAACACTTTTTGAAGGATTTCAGAATGTCAGATTCTGACTGACAGCTTTACTTGGTGAATTTCTTTCTAGTGAGTATATGACAGTTTGACAGGTATCCTTAGGGTTCATTTAATTATTTTATGCAAGTTTCCTTACTGAATAACATTATTAATGACCATTTTACATTGTATGCACAGCAGCAGTAAACTTAGGCTGCCATGTTGCATTCTGTCCTAACTCCCCCATTTACTAGCTCCAGGCATTCTTGTACTTTTCCCTTCCCTCCTCCTTTAGCCAAAAAAAAAAAAGATTAAAATAACATATTCACACAAAAAGGTAACAGATTGAAGACGAATGTTTACATGGTTTCTTATGAAATTAAATTATCATCAAATATTTTTAAAATTGAGAAAATATATATACTGATATGAAAGAGTTATTCTGGAAACAGGCTTTTAAAAGAAAATAAAAGCAGCAAAGGAAACACAACAAGAGAAAGTAAGTAAAGTTTTAAGTTCTGAATAAAAAATTTATATATAATCATGTCTAGTAATACCATTGTTGTTACTATTTTAACTTTTATTAAGATCTGTTCTCCAACAGGTTAAAAGTATACATCTATCCCCAGAGATATTTTCATCCAGGCAAAAACTGACAATTTTTCTCATTATGGCAGGTATGGCTCCTTTCTTAACAGTCAGAGAGCCTTGCAACAGCTGCCATTGATGTGGAATGGCAGATGTGATCTATAGAGTCATTAAGAAGCTAACCTGCTCTTGAAATGTTCGTTATCAATTCTGACGTTCAGGGTATGGAAACCTTACATCCATTGTGACTGGATAACACAGTGAAGTTGTCTTTTCCTGTGACTCACATGTCTTCGGTCTGCAAATTCCTTGCCATTTTTTATTACAGCACTTGAGAAAGAAAAGCAGACTGTAGTTTAATGACTCAAAGACTTAACACTACATCACAGATCTATCTAAGCTATCACCTACTCTGATGAGAGAGGGAGATGGAGTTAGTATTTTTTATATTTCTTTGACCATTCTGAAAAGAAAAATTAATTAAAGCATTCAATAAAGCTAAATTTGAAAGCAAAAATATTCCTACCTCATAGGCCATGAACATTACTCATAGAAAAAGTAGCTTTTGAAACTCTCACATCTGCTACTTATCTCCAGAATATCAAACATACAGAAAGGTTAACTCTGTGTGGCCTAAGAACCACCTCCTTCTTCTCTTTGCTTAAGAACAAAGTACTTAATCAAGATTGAAATTTCATCAATGATACTCTTTAATAGAAAAATGAGTATATTTTTCTGACCAAGGAAAGGAACTGCCTTTTTTTTCCCCTGTCATAAATTTTATTCAGTTCCTATATACTGGTCCACACAATTTCTGTTTCTGTGATCTACTCAGGGGGTCTGGATGCCATGTTGAAAGCCATGGAATGAATCACTATTCAGGAACTGTCGGATGTGCATAAAGTGATGCACCAGCACTGCTATTGGAACTTCCCAAAAGAAACTGAGAAAAAAAAAATTAGGGTAATTTGCAGTTTTGGTAGCTAGGTATTGACTGGGAGAGTTTAATATTAACTTGGGCTTCATCAAACACTTCCTACATAGTAGTAATTGTGAAAGGCAAAATGTTGTTTCATGAACTGAATGTTTGTTTCTTTCTAGCAAAGCAGTTTCAGATACATATTTTAAAAAATTATTATTAAGTGTTGAGTAATTATACATACAAATGAAATTGATGAAAATGCTCGGCATTTATATGACTAGGGCAATGATCAAGAAAAACAGAAAATTATGTAATGGAGACACTTATGGCTCTTTCACTTGACATTGAAAAAGCAGTTCTATGATAATTCAAGGGCCATACACATAATAAATAAAGTGATTAATCAATCTAATGTTTGCAGATGTCAAGATCAGTCTTTTACCACTTTGACCTCTGCCTATACTTATTTGAACAGCACAGAAGGCATACATCTTATTCTACAGTTCAGGTCCCTTCTCTCTTCTCAAAGAAGCTTAATATTTTTTATAGAAAAATGGACTTGGTTACGTCTTACAGGTAAGGCTTTGAGTGGGAAGCCAGTGATAATGGTTCTTGATAAAAAATTGATGGATAGTCTCTGTGGTGAGACTTCATTAGAATGTGGACAAAGTGCAGCAATGATGATTCATTCCATTCCCCATCAGGAAAAATCACCACCAGCTATCATTGTGCTGAATGGCACTATTTTATCAAAAATAGATATAAGGATTTGGGATGAAGAAAAATATTCTTATGCTACCATTCTTGAAAAGACCTTCTACCCTCTGATCCATCCCTTGTTGTTTTTCATGGAGAAAATAAATCAATTGTGCGAAAATAATAGATTATGCACACTATTAATTATTATCATCATACTTTCAGGGCTTCACTGACAACTCTCATCTTGTGATCATGTTGCGTGGAGGTAAAAACATCTGCTGAATTAATGACAAATCTGTCAGTGCCTTTATCCTCTGCCCTGTTTGAAATGATTAAACTCACCAAGTGTTTGCTTAATCTATTTTTCTTTTCCATATACCATGCTCACTGCCTGGGGCAAACCCATCTAATAATATTCAATTGAATAAAACCATAACTCATGACCCAATAAATTATTAAAAAACCCTGCATTGCATCAGATTCATCATTCATCTTACCACAGTGGCAGAAAGCCTACACAATTCCTTAACAATTCTTGCTGTGATAAATAGTTCTATTAAAATTTATGAATACAGTGGTATATATTAACACATATTTTGTTACTGAATTATCTGTCATAACTTTTGTTTATTTCATGCACCAACTTGTTGCATTAATAATTTCATTGGTCTGCAAAACTCATATTCAGCTATCATCATGTGTTTTATTGGTTTTTATTAACTTAAACCTGAGATCCCTTCGAAAACATGATAAAAATGCTGTTTTGCATTGCTTTTGCTCATATTTTCCATCTTAATTTCTTAAGAATAATTAACCTCTATGTCCATATGAAGTGATTAATTACAAAACAAAATTAGAACTTTCTTGACACACAATAGAAAGAATAAATAATGATTAAGTAAGTAACTGCCATAAGATTGAAAGATAACATAAATTAGGAGATATCAGCCTAGAAGTTTTTGGAGTGAATGCGAATTTTTTCATGAAAACACAGAATCATAGAATTGTTTAGGTTAGAAAGTACTTTAAAGATCCTCCAGTTATCCTTCTGCCATGGGTAGGGGTGTCACCCACTGGATCAGGTTGCCAGGGCCCCACTCAAACTGGCCTTCAACACTTCCAGGGATGGGGCATCCACAGCTTCTCTGGGAAACCTGTGCTGGCGCTTTACCACCCTTTGAGTGAAGTAGTCCATCATTACAAGTGATATTGCCTGTCATGGAGAGTTTTCAGAGAAAATACTTTCATAGCATATTGAAAAGTAAGAAATTTGCCATTTTAAATAATTTCAGACTCCATGTTCCTGAATTTGCAATAGCAATTTTGTTTCTCCCTGGGGCGAAAAAAAGCATATACATCCTTTCCTATTTTCCTTTCCAAGATGGAGCAACTTCACTTTGGAGGAAGCCATTCTTTCATGGGGAGGGATATAAGAGGCATCATTAATCTCATAACCTTTTATTTGATATAGGCTGAGGGATAAAACTAGTTTACATTGTTAAATTGCATCGTACAGCTCTTTAGCAGCAGAACCTTCAAAAATCTCAAAAATCCCTATGGATGGACTCCATGCCCATCAGAATAATGATGGAAAAACTATTCAGCATATACAGAGTTATTCTCTTCCTACTTGCTTTTGCATTTATTTCTTCCTGCAACATACTTTCACAGCATGATGAAAAGGTATAACCCAGAAGTATTATTTGATAATTACATGTACAAAGGCAGATATTTTCTGCGGATAATACTAGTCTATAGGTAATCTCCCCTGCTTGTGCACCAGGTTTTGACTTGGTCACAAACCCACAATTTTTTTTTTTTTTAAACTGTCTTACATGAACAGTAAAGATATGTTTTAGAAACGTTTTTAAATCATGGCACTTAAATACTCATAAAACCACATCATTTATTAGAGGGTAAAGAAATCAAAACTGATTTGGGGTAATGCACTGTACCATTCATATTACTGACAATGTAGAAACGCTCTGTTTTGGTTTAAAAATAGCTAAAATTAATAAATGCATTACTGTTTTTTAAGGCTTAATAGAGTGTGGCTAGGAAAGCAAAGCTATTAAGTATTTTTTCAAGGAGAGGCTTAATGACAAAGCCACACTGGATAATGGAAGGAACACCTATGAATTCCGCTCTTTGAGATGCCTGTATTTGGATGCTCGTTCCAGTCCCCAAATGTTAATTGCAAGTCCTCATAAAAGCTGCATCTCCCAGGGTCTGAGAGCCACAGAGCAGTCAGTGTGGGCCCAGGAGCAGTCTTTGCTCCTTCAGTACAGGGTGAGAGGAACCAGTCACTTCTGCTCAGTTTGAGCCCTCACTGTGTTTAATCTACAACTTCTTTTAATCTACATCGTTGTAAAGACCTCCCACTGGTGCTCCACATCCTCCCAGAGGAAATGCTTCTTGTTTGCCTGTGGTCAGGAAGATTCAGTGTCTGCAGCAGCAGCACCATAGGGACATTCAAAATGCGCAGTTAATGTATAATGGCACATTTAAGACAGATGCCTTTTTATCTAGCGGTGTAGACAGATAAAAGAAACACGAGAAATAATTGTGTGTTCATGACTTTGTGTTCTTTGAACCCAATTATCTCATCAAAAAGAACTTTTACCTGCAGTTGCACCACAGCAGGAGTAGCAAATTATAGGAACAGTACAGAGGAGTTCTGATGCAAAGTCTTGCATGTTTGTCCCTCTGCCTTGCCTTTTTCACCTCCTTCCCCTGTGCCTCCCTCCCCCCCCAAGATTACTTACATTTTTCCTTATAAGCCATCAGTTATTAACTATCTCCCTGTCTGCTCCAGAAGAGTTCCCTCACCCTCAATGCCAGAACAGTACATAAGAGAATGTTACAGATAGTAAATTGATTTGTTCAACAAAAAGCTTTAATATGATTAAAGTACTCAGAAGTAGATATGCTGGCACTCAGATGGCTTCTGCTCTACAAGGAGGCCCTAGCTCTTCCATATAAGCCCTAGTCTGAATATTTGCCATTACCTCTAACTAGAAGGACATCACCAGAAGAGAGAGTCATGTTCATACCTCCAGGGATGATTCTGCCTACAAGAGAGCTGTGAGTTCAGACTAGATTACAGCTAAGTGATCGGTGAAGAAACTGAAAAACTGTTCCCAAGGAAATCCTCTGTGCTCTGACACCATATGCAAACAATATGGATTAACCAGTTCATTATCTCTGCCACAGTGCCTGCAAAATACTTGCTGAGGTAGAAAGGTGGCTGAATGAGTCTGTTGTTCAGCATGTTTTATTTAAGCATGCTTCACCTTTCTTTTTACCACTTAGAGATGAGCACTGCCATGCTGTTCTGCCATTCAGCTTCCCTTCAACCTGTGTGGAAGACAAAGCAGTCTTACACAGAAGTGTGTTTATGCAGCTTCTAGCAGCACAGCTGTTCTTGCTTGGGAGGGATTTCACATTGCTAGTGCTATGGAAACTGGAGAAGACAGGGAGTCTGCAACATCCTCTTCATCCTTAGAGTGACAGCTTAAACACAAGTGTTGATTCTGTAAGCAGGCAGAGTCAGAGGAAGGCCAACAGAGCCCAGTTTTGGCACCACTTGCTGCCCAATCAAACATATCTGCATCATTTAGGCTTTAAAAAAGAGAAAACCAGTGACTTCCACCTACAGTTTTCTAGTGTTAACAAGTAGGTATATTTTGGGGAAATACATCAACAACATGCAAATTGTGATAAGGCAAATATATTCAGTCCCTTTGGCATCAGAAATTTTATCTCAATTTTGTTTACCTTATAATTTGTAGGAAAAAAATACATGCAGATTGAAAAAATTAAGCAGCTCTTATTTGAAGCATAATATGGTCCAAATATGATGTTATATGGACAAGAAGGTATAACTTCATTCAGGCTAGATTTTAAGCTGGTAGAAATTGGCAGAAATCCCTGAACTTTGGTATTCATTGATACTCAGATAGTTTTACACCCCAGTACTTGGTTTCAGCATACAAACCAGCAATAGAATAAAATTTGCTTATCTGAGCTGTTGGTTCATCAAAGCATTTTATTGTTTGCAGCCAGTTTTATCTACTTTACAGGAAAACAGCTGAAAGTCTACAATGTTTTTTGTTTTCAAGGGTTCTGAAGTCCAAGTGAATCCCTCCATCTCAAGACTGGATTCTTATGTAGGTGTAATTCCAGCATGAGGTGTGGGACGGGAAACTCATATTAAAATAGCAAGATTTTAAGATCTCTGTATCTGTATCTGGCTATATTGTAATTTTCAGTTAAGAAATTTATACTATGCTTTACCAATGTACAAAAGTGTGGGAAATAAATCCCCTAAATAATAAAGAAAAATAAAAGTAGACCTTGTTTATTTTTTGAAGTATACTACAGTGTGCTTTCTTCTGGAACACTATGTCACTACTAATGATATCAAAATTATTTTAGTCATGTAATAATCTAAATATATATATCCCTATAACTCTCTATCAAAGCTACTTTAATGTTATTTTGTGTAGCTTTCAGGAAGATGACCTTTATCCCTGTAAAACAATTGCCCTGATATAGTCACCAGAACACTGTGCCTTCCAAACTTGCAAGATCCATTCAAAGCTATCAACTAACCAGACTTCAACCAAAACATAGCAAAAGAGGGAGGTGTGGGCAGGGAATTTAAGATTTTAGTGGCTTAAGATCTTAGTCACTTGGGAAAAGGGAACAGCATCTAAATTATCGCTTCCATCTGTGTCCCAAGACTACAAAATGTTGAAATCTGAATTGCAAGCTGTAAATGTCACATCAGACATATTAGGGAGTAACAGATTAATAGAAAGAAAAAAAACCCAAAAACAAAAAACAAAAACAGAAAAACCAACCAAAAAAACCCCACCAACCAAAAAAAAACCCCCACCAGCCAAAACAAAACCCAAACGGAAACAAAACCCAACAAAAACAGGAATGAAATAGAATAACAATATATATATCCTTTCAGAGAAGACCAAAGTGAAGGTAAAAGTACTAGGATTCTATGATATCTAGGTATTAATAAAACCCAAGCACTTAACATGAATAAAACAAGAGGCAGTTTTAAATATCTTTAGGGAAGAATAGTAAAGAAGTATAGTTGAAAAAATATTCTATAAACTCCTATTTTTGACAGAAAACTGAAATATTATGAGAAATACTAATAGCCCTGAGAGCCCTCCTATTATGGTAGACTTTAGCTTCTAAAGATGCATATTCCAGAAGAAATGGTACTAGTAAAAAAAGTGGTGAATGTAATAGGAGGGAAATTTTCTCTGCAAATTTGCATAGATTCAAATAAGAGGGTGTCACAAGGGAAGTGAAACTGGAGAAGCTCTGATTTAGTGGAAGCATTAGAGAAAGGATGGGGAACTGATTATAGAAAAAAACTTCAGTGTTTCTGGGAAGTGCTGGAAAAGGAAATAACCAAGAAGCATAAAGATTTCATGTAGTTTTAAAGCAATCTGTGTTTAACTAGAACACTTTAAATATTTTAAATATCAGTGTGATAGATGCCTAAAATATGTGTGTGCTAACAATGTAATTGAAGATATGTATTCTGTGATACTTAATAAAACAGAAATTATTTAAAATATAAAAAAGATAGAGTGAAAGTTCAGTAGTACAGGATTCAAGGTCATGTATTTAATAACAGTAACATAAACCCCCACAAGGAGTTTATACCCTAGAACAGCCTAAATTTGGGTAGATTGCTTGATCACAGAAATTTATGTTGTACAGTTCAGTACTGGAACAAGAAATACAATCCAACTCAAGTGTAGAACGAGAATATAATTTTTTTTTTTTCTAATTTTCTCTTCAAGCAAGAAAACTGAATTTCTTTTACTAGAAATTCTGCTACTTTCTTTTAAATGCAATAAAATTTCCTTCATTTATTGCTTTTCTACAGGCTGCTGGAAAAGGAATATGATGGTATAGCAATATGTAATTTCCTTTTCCCTAGCTGAATAGTCAAAAATATGTCCTGCTCATACTTCCCTATCATACTGATAAGGTTCACACAATTTTGCCACTTTTGGTCTTTGTTGATGGATCTTTCTATGTGTGTTTTGCCTTTTTTATTCTTTCCTTTTTCCTTATTTTGTTTTATAGCAAAAAAACATGATAGGTAAGACAACTACAATCTTCAACAGAAACAGCAGTCTTCCTAGTGCTACCTATCTCTTTATTTCTTTTCTTAGCATTCATTTCAGCCCAATGATTTTATATTTTTTACAAGAACAGCAAATAGGCACCTCTTGAGTACCATACTGACTCCACTTATGCACATGTTAGTAATTACACACACACACACAGAGGCATTTCAAATTTAATTTCTGTATTAGTGTACCCAATGGAAATCATGCAGAGTGCAATGTCAGGTAGTAGGAAGCTGACTTGCCACATGGGTTGACCAAGGCCTGGTACTTCCTGTCTTCATTGGGACAGCTATTAAAACAATACAATATGCAATGGTAACTAATGGAAAGGGAACCGTAAGAGTTTTTTCTTTCTTAGCCTGTCACATTTCCAAAGATGTTGCAAGGTAAAAATGCTAATAAGAAAAGGAGAGGTTTTTTAACTTCAGACAGTATTGACTCTCACAATTCTTTATTTTTAATCTGAATAATTAAGCTACTATTTCCTCCCTGTTTTCTTGATCTATTTTTGTGGCTCACCCTGGTTGTTGCTGATATATGAAGAATATAGGTATGAAGACAAGCATGTTATTACCGGAGCTTACAGGGAACAAAGAAAATGGCACCAGACTCTTGTGTTATTCAGTTACAGGATGAGAGACAACAGACAGGAACTTAAATACAATAAATTTTGTTTAAACACAAGAAGAAAAAAACCACCAAACCAACCTTTTTTGCTGTGATGGTGGTCAAACACTGGAGCAACTAGAGAGGTTGTGGAGTCTCCATCTAAGAGATATTCACAGCCCACTGGACATGAACCCCCTGAGCAGCCTCCTGTGGATGACTGACCTTACTCTGAACAGGGGGGTTGGACTTGATGATCTCCGGAGGTATTTCCTAGCCTCAGCTCTTCTATGGTTCTGGGATGGTGTGTAGCTCAGGATTGTTTTTCCTGAACAGGTGATAATTGTCAAGCTCTACTCCTGAATTTTATTCTTCTTTAATTAATGTCTCCTTCCTTTTATTTTTGCTAATGAGGCATAGTGGAATAGTAGATGGCATGAGGTTCTGAAAACAAATATTTCTCATATGACATGTAGTATTATATTTAAAGGGATAAGTGAAAAATGTAAATAATCTTTAACTTATTAGCTAGTTTCTAGCATTCATCCAAAATGTAAGTTAGATGCTTTGTTTGTGGAAATCATGATAAAAAATTGTCATATCATAAATATGTCTGTGAGGGTTTTTTTTTTGCAAATATTTTGTAGGAATTAAACTCCTCTACTGAAGGGAAAAAAAGGAAAAAAAAACCAGAGAAAAAATTGACAATATTTAATAATAATTGTTCTGGTTTAATAAATGTTACAGCCCCAAATTGGATAAAGTAAGTTTTTCAGTTTCTTTATGAGATTCCACATAGAGCAATATTTTGACTGCATTTCATTTACAAGCACAGACAGTCCTGAAGTGTCTCATTTTGCATGTCAACTCAGCTGATTTTCCACCCACACTTAATTACTTCTGCCATATAATGTCACTTTTATGATTTTGCTTAAAGTAATAGCTATGGTTGAATAGCAAGAGAAAATGGTGTTTTCCACCTCTGCTAATTATATTTTTTGCTTTGTAAAGAAACCATGAATATTTTACTGTAATATTTATCTCAGTAACTTATATACAGCGATATGTATAAATTGCACGCAAGATTATAAATATAAATGGTAAATGCACAATATTTATTTTTATAGTTAACTTATTTTTAAACCAAGGGAGGTGTTCATTTTCAGACTACATTAGTCTCATTTATCTCCATGATGTTCTTAATGTTATAAGATGTTACAGCCACATTACCGGCTCCTGCAGGCCTGTATCAGCCCTTAGCTACTCAGGCACATTATTAGATTGTCAACATAATTCAGACATCTCATATAAAACGAGCCAACCCACTGGCTCCAGCTCTTTGTAAATGTATTTGCCTGATTTAATACCTTTAAATTTATCAAGCGTACTTTTTGATTTTGGTTACAGAGACACTACTTGGAGAATCTTGTTTAAGGCTGCTAAAAATACTGAGAAAGGTAGCACTTAGCACAAACTCTTGCTATTTGCACATACTGTTCTATTCTGGTGCATCACTGCACAGTACCTGGATGAAGAAGAAAACTCAGAGAATATTTTTGAAAAAAAATAGAGAAGTATTTTCAGGTGACTTTGGCTAATTGATATAACTCTGTTTAGAGCCTTCTGATTTTTTCAGGAAAGTTACCCACTTTTTGTAGGATTTAATGCCATAAAGGGTTTTTTTTGAACATGCTAGTTGATTTGTGCTTTAAAAAGAAGGTATTTGAAAGAAAGAAAATTCAGGAAAAAATTTGGTTGTGAACGAGTAGCCAGAGAAAAGATGGATTCTTTTCAGAGTGTCTTCTCTGATATACTATTCAAATAAGTCACTTGAGCCCCCACTCTGCATAATTAGGACAAAGAACTAGCTATTCTGTTAGTTTGGAGTTTTTTATGTATTGAAGTACAATAAGCATTAATCTCCAAACTCCAAAGGCAGAAAGAAGATTATCAATAGAACCCCATGTATAATTGCGTGAAGCTGAACCATGCCAGGTCTGAGGCAAAGCAAAGTATTTCATTGGAATTCACTGCATTCTCACTTCAACTTTCTCACTAACCTAAATTGGACAATGCCAAACACAGAAGCACAATACATCAGAAAATTTCAGTAACTCATTCTCCAAAATATTATTCTTGTGCTTTGCTGTGTATTCATATGCACACATACACAACTGCATATGCTACACATAAGATGTGCAAAATACTATTATTAAATATTCTCAAACAAAAACATTATCTTTTTGTGGTCATTGTAACAGCTTTTGGAAGTAAGTTATTAAAAGTGAAAAAGCCTCACTGGCAGAGTCTAATATTTATGCATTTTGCCTAAAAATATACAAATGTACTGTTTAAAAGGGAAAGATTTATGCAAATTAACTACATGTTATATATTAGGCAGTACTGTATACAAATTAGTCATGTAAGCAAAATACTTATTCACCTCCCAAATCTCATTTCCAACTACTGTAATGATGAAAAGATCAATCATGGAACAAAACTGAGTAAATACTTTAAATCCATCTAGCTTTAGCATCTGAAACTGAAGCCAGTGAGCTAATAAGTGAGCTATTTTCAGGAGAACATGAGTGTGCCCAGAATCTTAGAAACAATGATCAGGTGCTAAGTCTAACTAGATAAGACAAAATAAAATTCTCTTCCAAAGTCTGATTTCTTCGTGGGCTTTAGTAAAATTCTCTGTATTTTCATAATTTTCTAATGCAATATAGATGGAAAGTGGATACAGAAGAAACCCAAACAAACAGCCTAAAACTTTACTAATAATTAATCAAATGTTTTGGCTAGGTTTCTAGCCTTTGGGCACTCTGTCCACGTACAGTATTGTAAGCAGCTTCTTTTAGGGATTTTTGGAAAGGGAGTATGACAGCAATCATTCAAAATCTCTGTAACCTAAAAATGTCTTTACTACTGATTCTGCTATCTCAATGCCTTCAAAGGGCACATCTACTGTCTTTATCAACATCTATCAAAAACTGGTATTAGGCATGTTAGCAATTGTGATAGAATTTATGGGTTTGCAAAAATTCTGATTTACTGAAGTCATTAAGTGTATTATTATTCCTTAAAACTCAGAAACCTTTCATTTAAGTGGAGGAGAAAGTATGAAGGAAGGCAGGAAGAAGGAACAGAGGGAATGAATGAGGGGAGAAGGAAATAGATAATATGCAGAGTTATGTTTATGGTTTTGTAACCTCACACTGTGCTGATTTGTAATAAGCTGTCAGCTAGCTGGTAATTTACTTACTATTTTACTGGCAACATTTACTATTAAAGGAGAGAACTTAACAAACTTTTCTAACAATGCATTTTTTCCTGAAGTTGAGTGAAAAATTTTCAGATGTTAGCACACTTGTGAAGGTCCAGTCTTTCGCATGATGGAATAGCTGCAGGTGGGTGTAGAACTCCCTGTGTGTGCATTTTCACTTTTCATCTATGTCATTGATGAGCTTTTATTTTGTTATGCTTCTTTTACAGTGATTTTCTTTTCAAAACAAACAAGACAAGAAAACAATTTGCTAATGTTGTCTGTCTCCGGAGCCAAACATGCCATTTGATCCAAGCTAATCCAGAGAGTTTATACTGTAGTAATTACTTTTACTTCGTTTGAAACATTAAATTTATGTGAAACATCACAGTATTTTACTTTAAGTCCACTTTGCTCCTCCCCCCAAAAAAAGCTTTTTCATAGTCACTAGTATATTATCATCTTACCTCTGGCAAAAAGGAGAAGGTAGTTTTTCTGTCTGTTTTGACATTTAATTTGATCAATTAAATTAATTAATAAATCTAGTGATCTAGATCTAGTTGCAGGCATCCAAAACAAATGTGATTTGTTTTTTTAAGAATATCAGTGAAAAGTTCTGTGAAGAAGAAATGTTGTATTCCTAAAGAGGAAGATAAACCAGGGTCAGTTACAATAAACATCTTTGCAGGCTAGAGGCAGCATAACAGCTTGAACATATTCTCAGTAGCAGGTGTTTCAAGAAGAGGTGACATTTATTTGGGAGCCCATGACTCAAGAGAATGATGATATTAGGAACAATCCACAAAAATTAATTTTTGGAAAGTATGAGGTTATTAATAATGCAGATGAAGACAATAAAAGCATATAGATGCCAATTTGCACTCGCTTTTCTACATTATGCACAATGTTACAGGTTCAAAGTTAAGCCCTAAGACATCATTTCCTAATGGATTAACTCAACAAAAACCTGTGGGTCTTGGCCTTTCAAAGAATATTGTAAAATAAACACATATCATTGAGTGGGAAGAGAACTGCCTATAAAGGAATGTAAAATGCAGGTAATGAAAAGTAATTAATCTTACCCTGGCTATTCTGCTGGCTGACTTCTCTGCAGGTGCAGAAGAAAATGCCTGTCAGGATTCTGTCCCTGGCTGCTTAATAGATCTGAAGTGATACAGTTTTACCAAAGGGGACGTGTCCATTAAAAAAGAAGTGGAAGCTTCCTTTCATAGTGAAACTGCATTACCTAGTGATGAAACTCTCAAACTATAATTATTTTACTATTGTCATTGAAATCTGAGTTTTCATCTTCCAATCAGATTTTTTTCTTTTACAGATAGTGACATGCAGCGTACTGAAATTTTAGCAAGTAAACCAGAAAAAATCTATTGTTTGCATAATATTTTACAGCCTGGAAGATGTAAAGTGGGTTACAGAGCTAAAACTAATACAGAAAAGCCCTTATATCAGTGATAGAAGTATGTGGGATGAAATTTTCTTCTCTAGATAACACAAAAGGAGGTCCACCTGGCACTCTGAAAGATGCTGCCAATTACATTGACTTTTAAATATCATTTCTAAATGAAAGTTTGACCTTCACATTTTTGCAATATTAATTAAGTTTTTCCCAGGGAGAGTAAGAGAAGATCAAATGCATGAAGAGGAATAGATAACATTCTCGTGATGCCCAATCTCATTGTGAGGTAGAAAGCTTTTTTTTTTTAGCAGGGTGAGGGACTGGTCATTATAACAAATTATGAGAGAAAGTAGACAATTTCTGGTGCTTTCAAGTCAGTTTGGTTCCTTTCAGAGGGAAGTGTTTTATCCAAGCACATATTAGAAGATCCAATGACAAAATAAATTGGTCATATAACATAGTTTATGCTATGCAAGAGGCATAATAAATTACCTGATATTCTCTCCTAGATGTAGTATCTGAGGGCCTGTTAATGAGAGACATAGAAAGATTTAAAAGTTCATTGAAAGATTTAAAAGTTCAGAAAAGTAATTAATCACCTGCAGATAGATAAACAGGCATAAGGATCACTACCATTTTAGTTACTCTAAAAGTAGATTGACAGTTGTCCCTGATTTTCTATTATAGAAGTAAAATATGAGAGAAAAGATTGTGCAGCCTTGATTTCAAGAGAAATGACATTTTAAAATGAGAAGTAATTAGTAACTTCTGAATAGACCTACAAATGAGGCTCATAAAACTGACTGGTGAGTTTCTCCTCTCCTATAAACTTCAGCACTGTTTCACATGGGTAGGTACTAATGACTCAGTGCATTCAAAAATGATCAGAATTTAAATTAATGTACTTATTCCTGATTTTTTACTTCATCAGGTATTTCTTCTATACTTGAATATCATACTTTCATAGACTGTTCTTTAAGAAACATTATTCATGTGTTTCTTCCACATTATACCGTCACAGCTACAGTACATTTTTAATAAATAATAGGTGCATATAAATATTTATATAGAAAAGCTACATTTCGGAATAATTAATTGTAACCTTTACTATCAATAGCCAATAGAAAATAGAAATCATAAAATCATGGAATCATGAAACAACTTGGGTTGGTTGGAAGGGGCCTTAAGGGTCATCTAATTGCAACCTCTTTGCTATGGACAGGGATGCATTTTACCTGATCATGTTTGCTGAGCACTCCATCCAAAGGTGAGAACAGATCTAATTAGAGAGTATAGGCAGCATTAATAACAAAGTCTTAACAATGGTGAGGGGGGAGATGGAATTTTGTCTCCTCCGTCTCTTCAGATGGTGGAAAAATCTTGGTTCTGCTGTTGTTAAATTTCCTATTTGGGGACTACTTTGTGAATTGGAGTAGTTTACAATATCAAATTATAAGATGGCTTGCACTACATTTAGGTTCATTCAATTTATATTTTTAGGAACTGGAATAAGGAATGCCTCTAACTGGTACTGTAATGGCTAAATAAAATTCAACTAACAGAGGTAACATAAGATGAAAGATTTTTTTTTTGATGGTAAAGCCCATTCAGCTGCCACAGATTATGGAGCTACAAGTGAAAGTGGCATTTTATGAGCAGCAGAGTATTCTAGTAATATTTATGTTTTTGCTAGCTGCTATATATATTTAATGTATACATATTTATTTCTTTTGTGTCTTCATTCAAATTTATAAAATATTTCATATTTTTAGTTTAAATTGAATAAACACTGGCAGTGTTGACTCTGGTACCAACCAAGGAAGACTGCTGCTAGTAACTAGCTTGAGTTATCCACACAGTTTTTCCTCTAGCTGTTGTTTTCACCAACTAGCTGTATCAAAACTATTAGGGTGTTCAGACACAAGTTGTCCTTGTTAATTCATGCTCATTGTCCACAATTGTTCATGTACTGGATTGTGACTTCTCATGTACCTTATCATTTTTATATACCTCTGGCTTCATAGAGGATTTATTTCATAGTCTTTCCACGAATGGGGTTGAAGCTGTCCAGTCTGAAGTTCCTTGTATCCTCTTTTTTGGCTGTTGAGTATAGACATGAGATCTGCAAGCAGGAACCTCCTCTAATTCCATGACCTTTCAAAGTTAATTGAGAGTGGTCTTGCAATTGACATTGATCAGCTCCATCTACACCCTCGGGTATATCCCATCTGATCCTATGCACTTCTTTATGTGAAATTTCTTCAAATAATTTCTAGCTTTTTCTTTCTCCACTGTGATTAAGTGCTTTGGGCTCACAGATTCTATCTCTAGTCCTTAGGGCCTATGCCTTTGGCCCTAGGGAGACCCAAACTTACCAGTAAAAATAAGGGAAAAACTCCACATTGAATGCACAAGGCTTTTCATATATTTTGTCACTGAGTGTCTGACTCCAATGAGCACTGGGACTACATTTTCCTTATCTTTCCATTTGCTTACAGTGTATTATAGAAACCCTCACTGTCCTTCACATCCTATGTGAGTTAAAACTCAGAGGTTTGTCTTTCCTTACTCCAATTCTATATCCTCAGGAGCTGTTTCTGTATTACTCCTTGGTAGCTCATCCCTCCTTCTACCTTCTGGATACTTTCTTTTTGTATTTGAGCTCAGTCAGGAGCTCTGTGTTAATCAGTGCTGGCCTTCTGCCATGACTATAACTCTGTGCAAGTTGAAACAGACTGTTCTTTTGTGTCGGGAGGTCAGTTTGACTATCAAGAAGTTCTCCTGGGCCTCTTTGCCCTTCAGGGCAGTCTTCTACAGAATTCTGCCAAGCAGATTCTTAACAAGCCAATATCTGTTCTCCTCCATTCCCGGGCTATAATTCTACTATTAGTCCTGATCACTTCTCTCTGGGTTTAAAATTTTAGTCTTGAAGTGTTTTCTGCCAATGCTGAATTCAGCTTTCACAGGTCTGTCTGTTCTTCTTAATTCATAGTTATCAGCAGGGAACAGTTGGCTCGTTGATCCCCTGTTTCATCAACATACTCCAGAAATCTGAATCACATTACCATGTTGCACTTTCAAACATGACCAGTATGGTTAAAGTCCCCCCACCAGTTCCAGTGCTTGTAATTATAATGCTTCCTCCAGTTTTAATGAAGTTTGTCTTCTTCCTTCTCAATCCGTAACACCTGCCATGATGTCTTCTGTTTTCATCTGCTTTTTGATCCTCAGCAATAAGATCTCAGCTGACTCTTCACTTGTTTGCACACATTCAAGCCCATCCTTTGCCTAGGGTGTAACCTTTCTATCCTATGTTCTCTATCTTTCCTTAAGAGCCTGAATCAAACTAAAGAAATCCCCATTAATAGAATTATAGAATAATTTAGTTTGGGAAAGACCTTTAAGATCATTAAATCCAACTGTTAGCCCAGGACTCTCACATCCACCACTAAACCGTGTCCCAAAGTGCCACATTTGCACTTCTGTTATATAACTCTAGGGATAATGACTCAACTGCTTCCCTGGGTAGACTCTTTTAATGCTTGATAACCCTTCCTGTGAAGATTTTTTTCCCAAAATCCAATCTAAACCTCTCCTTGTGCAACTTGAGTCCAGGGGATGGTGCTGTTCCATCATCTCTTTCTAATCTCAGTAAGATAATAACTCTGCAACAGTGCACAGACGTATAAATTTTTGTTGTTTCCCAAGCTTCATGACTTCATGACTTTGCAGACAGTCATAAGTGATAGTCCCTTAGGCATGAAGCTTTAACAGCAGGAGCAGGAGGACTTTCTGTGTTATGCTGAGCCCTGGGGAGTACCTTCTTTTGTCTCCATGTCTCTTGGGTTACCATTACCATCCTCAAATGAATCTAATTTAAAGTCCTCCTCACTAGGTTAGCAGGTCTGTTGAGAAAAAAAAAAAAAGTCTCTACCCACGTTGCATCTTCCTCATGCCTTTTTGTCCCTAGAAGTCTTTATTTTCAAAAATTATTCCACACTCCTAAAGTACAAAATCCTGTTTCAGCACCAGCCATGCAACCAGGGTTTTCCTGCAGTGCACTTTTAACTAAGCTTTTCCCCTTCAGCAGCAAGACCAAGAACACTGCCTACATTCTCATGCCCTTCATTATCACCTCAAGGGCCTTGATATCATTCATGACACACTAAAGGTCTCCCCAATAGCATCATTTGTCTCTGTATGGATGAGCAACAAGGAATAATAGCTTGCAGACTGAATGAGCCTCAGCAGTTTCTCTGCAACATTACAGACCCGAGCCACTAGCAAGCAACAAATATGCCAAGAAAACAAATTAGTTGTGTTCCCATCCCCTGCAGATGTTACTCACCAACAGCTGGCAGCCACTGCCTACATTTGGGGCCAATTGATTACTCAAAATGTTATTGCTATGTATAGATAGCAATATCTATCAACCCTTTATTTAGAATTTAGACCTTTCAGCTTTCAGAGCTTTTTATCTTTTGTTTTACTTAAATTTGTTACCTTCCTCTATATTTCTAAGGAGACAAAACACTCAAGAAGTAGTATTGAACTGTGGGAGCTGCATCTTGTTCTCTGAGTTAATTGGCTGCTGTTGGACAGCTGCTCTGCAACTCTCTCTTAGTGAGCTGAATTGATTGCTGTGTCTTCTAGTAGGTAGGCACAAGACAAGTTTACACTTCACAGAAAACACTACAATAATTTAACTCTTTTATTGGAAGTCCCCGCAGAGATACTAGGAAATGAAAGAAGTTAGAGGAAGAATTATCCTCTCATCCTGCCTTGAATCAAGCCCTCAGGTCTGGGAAGTTTGTTGGAAGCAGCATGAGGACTTTTTTATCTTCAGGCATATACAGCATCTGTTCAGTGAGGGGAATAACTTTTGTGTGCTCTTTTAATTCTTCTGATAGGGACTTAACTATTGTTGAAGGCACCATATTGTAATCTTGCCCAGTAAACGTGTACCAACTGGGAAAAATACTCCTTAGCCTTATTTTATTATAGACCTATTCTTTCTTGCATTGGATTGGAAGATTTCTGATACAGCTTCAGCAAAAGGGCAATTATTTTCCAGTTCAACACTACTTAAATTTCTGAGCAAAGCTTTAATCCTGTCTATAGCTGCTTCTAGGCGAAGCTTTAATATGGTCCATAGTTCCTTCCGTTTGTATTCTTGAACATCCTTATATAGTTCTTGATTTTCACTAATTCCTGAATCTATCAAAAAAAAAATTAAATGTATTAATATCTTGACTGCAGACAAAGGGATGCTTTCACTCTCTCTCTTTCTGTCCCTCACCCTTCAGCCTCCACCCAATCTCTTTCTCTTGTCCACCTTCTTTCACACATTATCGTGGAATTAATCAATCATATGTCAAAAACAGGCTTCATAGAAGTGCATAACATGAAAAAGAAATCTAATATTTATACTTTTAATAAATTTCAAATACTATAATATTCAAAATTTTCAGAATAAAAAAAATTCAGTTTTTTTTCCTACTCAAAAAAAATTCCCAAAAAGACAAAGTATTTAAAAAATGGAGAACAACTTTCACATGAGATCATAGCACTTAAAAGAAGAAATGTTAAGTTGAACCAATAATGACTAATTTAACATAGGAAATTCTATGTTTAATTGATTTTTTTTTTAAAACCAACAAAACAAAAGCAAACACAGAAACAAACAAAAACAAAAGCAAAACCCCACTTTTGGGGAAGAAAAGCCTAAATGGTTTCAATATCTTTTAAAATCAGTTTTCTAAAAATTTACTCTTAGTAGATACAGATCTGTGAGATTTGCTACTCAGAAATGTGGAAATTTAAGTACTTGGCTGAACTAGTCCTCTGTAAAAAGTTAAAGAACAGAAAAGAAAATATCAGATACACAACCTCTGCAAATCAAAACATCTCAGCTTTGTCCATGGAATTTTGATACTGCATTCAAGGTAACAATCAGAAATAGTACGTGTCTGAAAGAAATAAATAGTCAAACAAACTTCTATTTTACCTAGGAGTTAAAATACCTTAACGCTAGCATTACTAAAATGAAGCAGTGTGGCAAATTCAGCAAGGATGAGATTTCATTTCACTTCTTAGTAAGAGCAGGGAACACTGGACACTTTTAATATAGTCTTTCCTATCAATGAGGCTTGTTAATCTTAGAGGTGTTTTGGGAAACAATTCCAACAAATGTCCATAAAAATAAACTTTGTCTTTATTATTTTATGAACAATATATGTTACCTAGTCTAGATATTCTGGCAATGATAATCCTGAATAAATTCTTAGAAAGAGAGTGAAGATTACAGGTTTGCATTTACTTTTCATAAATGAATCAATAAAATAGAGATGGCTGTTTAGATGAGGTAAATGGATGGCAGATGAAATCCTAGCACCCTGTAAATACCATAATTTACCTATATGCCTACATATTCCCTGCAATAGTTCTTAAATGTGAAAATAGAATGACATCCTTAATATTTCTGTCAAACAGATATAAGGGGTGACAATGAACAAAGAAATTATCAAAATACAGAATTAGAACACTAACAAATTTATGTCAGGAAGTCCCAGAATTATTTCTCTGTGTCAAATCTCTTTCTGTGTTAGTCCTTTATTCCTTACTAGTCTGAAGTAGAAAAAGACAGCAAAAGCATAAAGTAGAAATATAGCATTTTAATATCTATAACAAAATGTGTGGTGAAACTAAATGTACATGCAGAATTTATCTTTGATGCTGTATTTACTGATTCTGCGCTATTAGTATCAGTGGGAGTTTTGCTGCAGATAGAGAGCTGTGTGCTGCTTGTTGTATTAGACTGATAGCAGGAGCAGACAAATGCTATTTAACCACAGGAGGTTTTGCTTGTTAGCTGAGATGGAACAGCAAAACAGCAGCTAAAAAGGGTAGATGAATTAAGTCTACGAATATATTTCAAAAATCATCTGTTCATAATTTTTCTACTATTCTATATTTTATAAAAGCTAGTTTCCACTAACAGGTTATTTTTTGTGGTGTTGTAGTTATTTCCCCCATTTTCCTGCCCCCTGACCCAGCCCTTGTTTCAATAAATATTAAAAAAAAAAAAAAAATTGGCTGACTATTGAAACAAATAAAGAGAGAACATCTACCTTGTGGTCTATTCTTCTGGTAACCAGCCTAGAGGAAAGTATAATTCAATAATTCCTGTGAATATAATAAATTCCTTGTTATTATTTTGTAATAAGCAAGGAAAGATACATGATAAAAAATTGCACCTACATTGTATAATGTTATAAAAAGTTAGAGGCTGCAAGGGTTTTCCAGAGAAGTTTACCTCAGTTAAGATCTGAAAAATGGATCCAGATTAGGTGTTGCATTATTTTGCAGAATCCCAGAATCATTTAGGCAGGAAAAGATTTCTGAGATCAACGAGTCCAGCCTTTAACTGATCACCACCTTGTTAACAGACCGTAGCACTAAGTGCTACATCCAGTCATTTCATAAACACCTCCAGGGATGGTGATTTTACCACCTCCCTGGGCATTCCATTGCAATGTTTAACAGCCTTTTCTATGGAAAAGTTCTCCCGACGTCCAGCCTGAACCTGCCTTAGTTAGTTGTCACCGACTGCCTGGGAGAAAAGGCTGACCCTCACCTTGCTACAACCTCCTTTCAGGAAGTTGTAGAGTTGAAAGTGCACCCCTGAGCCACCTCTCCACCAGGCTAAACACACTCAGCTCCCTCAGCTGCTCCTTATAAGAGCAGCTCTCTAGACCCTTCACCAGCTTCATTGTCCTTCTCTGGACCCATTCTAACACCTCAATGCTTTTCTTGAAGTGAGTGGGCCAAAAGTGGATATCCTCATACAACAGTATTAATTAAATAAATTAAGGAAATTAAGAAAAATAAGTGCTCAAAAAATTATCTACAATCTACATCCATGAATTAGTAAGAATCAGTTCAAATTTGTCCTGTTGCTGTGTTGAGTGGAGAAGTTAATAATTTGCTTGCACAAAGCTCTTAGAAGACAGACCAAGTTGCCTTTTCACTTTGAAGTTTACTTACTTCTGTAATGTTAAATTGCCAAACTTTAGATTCCCCATACTCAGCTCCATTATACAAGGATGAAGAATTAGTGGACCTGACAGTAAGTAGTTGACCTTTTCCTTTCCCTGGAATCCCATCTGTAGAAAACCAAGCCAATGAAAACACTCCTATTATTTCTTTCTCTGCCTGCCTCAAGACAGCACTCTATATTTTAGAAAGTTTGAAGTATTCTGAAGAATTGCTTCTCAAGACAAACTATAAAGACAGATATCAGAAATCCACCAGATGTAGACCCTTGGAAGTGTCCCTATGGTGAAGTCTTCTGGTAGAAAAGATTGGACAGCATCCAAAATAAGCCAACTGCTGAAAAATATGGATAGTCACAGAGAGAGGAAGAGGGCTTGACCAGGGTAGATGTAGCTTACAATAATTCACTGCCAAGAGCTGAGCCTCACAACTCAAATGTCAAGTATTGCAGACAGTGCTGTTATGGGAAATTGTAATAAACTTTTTAAGAAGACATATGGAAATCAAACAAATGTTAATAGATTCATCTAGCTCAGGGGAAGTTGTGCTTCTTGTTTGTTTTATCATTCCGTCCACTTTTCTTGCAGCTTTCCTTCTCTCACAGTTTCTGCCTCCAGGCCACTGAGTCTATAAACAAGAACAAGGTCATCACTAAAATACAATTTAGCTCTTCTGAGAGCCTGATAATTAGTGTTTACATTATTGAAATAGAACAGACTGAATTCATTGTTGGCAGTGTATATTCTGTATTTTCTGCAATAAAATCAGCTTCATCTGTCACGTTGCTGAAAATCCTGGTCATCCTGGGCGACTAAATACTGGTACTCCTGCACTGTAATTAGCTGAAAGAAATCCATGACTCCTGGTTAAAGTAAATAAACAACAGCAACAACAACAAAACCAGCAAAACACAAACCCCCTGGCCTCATCATGCCTTTCTTTGCTGTCTGAGAGGAGCTGTTATGGACTCTGTTATGTAATTCCCCATTTCCCATCCCCTTTGCACTGCACCGCACAGTATGGGAGGGCGTGTGCCTGTGACACTAATTGACAAATGATCTCTTTGTCTTTATCTCAACTCAGAAGTTTTCTCATCTTATTTTTTTACCTCTGTCCTATTGAGGAAAAGGAGTTAGAGAGTGATTGGGTGGGCATCTGGCAACCAGCCAAGATCATATAAGGTTATATTGTTATATATGCAATATACATACTCCTATACCCATTACTAGGCTTAATTGACAAAGTTTCCATGCCCAAATGATATATAAAGATGCTTGAGAAAATTATATGATGGGTTGTGGAGACTGTGCTGAAAATAGTTTTAGGACAGAGAGTGTGAAAAGGGGAGACAGGAGAAAGAAAAGGAGAGAGATAAATGGTAAAAAATAGAGGAGTAGGCTCCACCACAGCACAAAATCACCAAGAGAAAAGCCAAAGTATGGGACCTGCAGGGAGAATGCTTGCCAAAGCAAGGTAAAGCAAGAAAGTTTCTCTTGCTTCTTTGATTCCTCCTTTAGAAGCCATACTTATCGAGGTCACCTGACTTTACTGTCATGAATTCCAGCTTCTAATAAAAACAAACTGCAAAAATCACTATTTTTGGCTAGCTACTAACTCACTATTTTTGGCCTAAAGAGGGAGAATTTGCACAATGTCCTCAGCAGTATTGCTGTTTGAGATTCTTGCTTTGCCACACAAATAATATAAAGATTGATTCTTAGAAAGTATTTGCAGAGTTCTTGATTTTTTTTTTTGATTCTTAAACTTTCTTTTTTCCCTCAACAACTGAATCAGAATGAGGCCAGGGCTTTCACTCCATGAAATTAGTTTCAGAATATTACTCACATTATTCCACACTGCATTCCTTTTCATAACAAGAAATTTTCTTTAAATCATTCTCTTCCATAAAAGAGACATTGTTATCACTAGCATTTCTGTTGAATCAGACAAGGGCCCATACATAATAAAGGTTTAACTTTCTTTCCATATTGTGTCCCCTTACCTTGTCACTTGCTCTCTTAATATGTGCCGGCCTCATCTTTAGAAATAAGAATTAAAGTGGGAAACCAGCTAAGGTCTTTTTCTGGAAGTTAAATCAGCATTTAGAGAAATTAGTAGAGAAGCTTCCAACTCTTAGCGTAGCTATTCTGAAGGAGAACAAAGAAAACTACTCTCAACTCTTTACTTAAGTCTTTACTATATCCTGCTGCACAAAACAAGAGTTCTGGGTCATCCTTATATCAGTTCCAAATCATGTGTTTCACATGGAAAAAAAACCCAGAAAACAAGAAAGATGAATTTTAGTAACCAGAATTCTTGTTTTCATTTGTTTTTTTCCATAATACTTTCGCTCACTTGGAGAATCTTAAGACTGAGGTAGGCACATAATTTAAAGTGCATACTGTGCTTCAAGTTGAAACAACACTGAACATGTTAAAAAAATTGTCTTCCAGACTTAAAATGAGTAAGATAAACCTAGCATTTTAACATGTAGGGCCAAAAATCTTTTAACAAAATATCTTTGTAGCACTAGAAAGCCATGGGTACTTGGAAGAGATCAACATAAAACCTGAGAAAACAGATAAATACATGTCAAAAAAACATTACATATGTGGGTAGAAAATATTCACAGCTAGCCTGGTGAAATCCCAATCAAAGCATGTAGTCAATAGTCTATACTAGTTGGAAAGACACATTACAGAAATATCACACATGTCTAGTTAAAAGTGACAAAATGTTTTCAAATCCCGTTCCAGCATATCTATTAAAATATTGAGCCCTCAGTACCCCTTCTGTACGGGTACAGCAAGAATGCTTCTCCAAGACTGCTGTCTGCATGTGGTGGATGCTTCTAGAGACCCCAGTCAGTATTTGCCTGACACTAACCAGTGCATCTTCAGTAATCCAGTTTAATAACCTTCAAACTATTCTGTTTCTACTTTAGAGCCAGTTTTGGTTCATTTTTTATCCATTGGCTTTTATTTGTCTCCAGTGATCTCTGCACCACTTTTTGTGAATATTCATTCCTGAGGGAATGCTTTTTCCCAGGGCTCACAAAATCCCCCATGGTGTGATGGTTTTGAGAAACTGCATCATCTGGATAACCTGTGCCAGAACAAATCTGGTAAATTATTTTATTATTTACTGAAGAAAGGAAGATTTTTAAACACATTGAATCTTTTGCTGCCATACTCATAACTTTTGCTTGTCCTTAGGTTTCCTTATCAGGCTAAATCTAAAGGCATGATGCCACCAAAGATTTATTTAATGATAACATCCTCTCTGTTGTGATGTATCAAAAACAGATGAAGCGTTTCCTGGCTACCTTGCCTTTCAACCCTCTGGTGATGTGCAAGAACATTGGGATTTCTTGCTGGAGATGTTAGAAAATTTACAAGATGAATCCTGACGTTATAAGAAAAATGACAAATACAAGGAAAGATTCTACCAAAGAATCAATACTGAAATTTGATATTCATCTCAGAAGACATGGTGTTTCTCTAACTGGACTTTTTTCAAAAGCTCAAGTGTATTCCTGACCATGTGCATATGGTGGCGCTAACAAATGTTCAAATAACAGACGTTTTTAAAAGAATGGACCTAGATGGAAAACATTTACATCCTATCAAGCTCTAAAACTGTTAGAATCTTTATGAAACTTAATGAACTAAGAAAGAAGAAAACAGGCAGGTCCTCTCTTAAAATGTGATTTTGACCTAGTGAGATTCTTTTCCAAAAAAAAATGATTTTTACGTGGATGTCTGTCTTATGATGCTAGCGCTTAAAGAATTCTCTTTCATTGTACAGGGAAGAGGGCAATTAATATAATAAAGCTAAAGTTCTAATCAAATACCATCATTCTTGAGGTTTTTGAGGAACTAAAATCAGAACCTTACTGTTTTGTATTTTCTTCTGAAGGTTATTTATTTCTAACCCAAGCTATATACCAAGACCATAACACTAACACGTGGCATGTTGTTACACATTCAGCAATGCTCTTCTATTACAAAGAAGGCTGGGACTTGCTGGCATTTAGAGAAGAAACACTAGTGAAACCTATTGGAACAGGCAGGAACTCTAAATAATAATTACTTAAATGCATGACAAACTTCTTAGTCTAGACAAAAGGTTTGGAAAACAGACCTTTAGAAACACATTATTAGTAATCTGCTAGTCAGCTCCTCTTGTCCTCATTTACTGAATTGAAAGTAGTAAATAGTGATCTCTAGTCAGAGCAGGTGAGATATATTCTTGGGATGGAAGAAATTATCTGAGAAATAAAGCTGATATTAATTATTTCTGTGGGTTTTAGGTGTCAAAAAAGCATCCACTGCATTTTATTAAAATATAGAATCACAGAATCAATTAGGTTCAACTGCTATGTCCTTAAACACCTCCAAGGACAGGACTCCACCACTTCCTCGGGTAGTCCATTCCAATATATAATCACCTTTTCTGTGAAGAAATAATTTCCAATATCCAACCTCAACCTTTCCTGGTGTATCTTAAGCTTATGTCTTTCCTATCCCTAGTTACCTGGGAGAAGAAACCAACCCCCAACTGGCTGCCACCTCATTTCAGATTGTTGTAGAGAGTCTTAAGGTCACCCCTGAGCCTCCTTTTCACCAAGAGAAACATTTCCTACCTTCAACAAACTTACTGCTGCAAACACACGAAGGTTCCTGAATCACTTGCAAACAATCTATCTGTCTTGATGTTCACATCTTGAGAACAAATTACATCAACATCAAAATCTTCCCAGAATTAATTTGAGTAGATACTTTCTTTCCTAGCTATTCTTACAACAGGCAATGCCAAGAAAAAGCTATTTCAATGTGTTCTTACTTCTCATTCTCCCTCTCAACTTCTGTCATTTGGGTTCTCATTGCAGTTCAACTGCCAAGTTTTGTGTCTTGCTTTTATAAAGCCTTTGAACGTTGTTGTTATTCCATGGTAATGGGGTGTTAATTTTTCAAATGCAGCAACTGATGCCATAGTCATAGGGTATAGATTGCTTCAAGGACTCTTTGGATGCATATGCCTTTATCGAGTTAATGTCACCATTAGTTCTGAATGCCTCTTTAAGTGCCTTCTTGTGTTCTGTTCAGGGTATTACAGATTCTTATTGTTGTCTTCTTTTGCACAATTTTACTTTAATGTTTTGTTTGTTTGCAGTCTCCCTGATTTGTACAGGAGCTTTTGCCTCACTTTTCCTTCAAAGTGGATTCCAGTTGTGCTATTAGGTGAAGTACAAAGTGGTTTTCCATCACTTCAGACAGTTTTATACTTGCTTAATGGGGTTAGAGTTTCTGTTTCGGGGGATGTGACTTGCCTTATTTAGTGGGGGTTTAGTTGTGCACAGTATCCAATGATTGTTGGCTGAATCTATACTACTGCCTCTATGTATTTGGTGTTTCTTACAATATTATTAATTTATAACCAACTGCAACAGTGTGATTTCATGGTTGATGTTTGCAGAAAATTTTGTTTATCAGTAACTTCTTAAAAGCTGATGTACTTTATTTTTGCATAGTGTTAGGCTACAGAATTCACCAAGTCCCCCATAACAAATTCTGCTTTGATGTAATTTACGTGTGCATGCATGAGTACATATAATTTTATGGAATTGTGTGTCTGACTAGAAAGGTCATGTTTCTCATATTACAACCTATTCCCTGGTTAGGAATCACTTTATAGGTTTTAGTGCCCTCCTAATAAACTTGGATCCATTATATAAGACTGTTCTTTAGATCTCTGGGTTTGTTGATCCTTGAACTGATTGAGTTGAGATATTGTAACTCCATTCTTCAAGAAGGAAAGTATAACAGTTTCAGCACCTGACTACTAAATTTTCCTTCTGGATGCATTAATGGATGGAAGATTAAATTTAGAAGGATAGTAAAAAAAGAAAAAAAAACCAAAACAAATTACTATTAGCAGACCCATTTCAGACATTTAAGGTGTTAGAATTTTGGAAAATGGAGTTTTCATAGAGTCCAACACATTACAGAGGAAAATGGCCTAGTTCCACTCTGTGGCTTCCTAAAGAAGGAGCTTTGATTCATATCCACAGGGTAGATGCTTCTGACATGGTCACCACCATTCTCCTGCCACGAAGTTAAACCAGATCAGGCTCCTCTGTGAAAATGGGATTTTGGTGCTCTAAAAGCTGTTTATTTTTTATCTGTTTTATCTTAGCCCAGATAAATGTATTAGTCCTCCAAAGGTAAAAATACAGTGAGAATAAAGTAAGATAGTTTTGCTTTGAGGATAACTTCAAGTACTACGCCAGGTGATGTATCGTATCACCTAAGGTAAAAGCACACCATTTACTGCTTTTTCTTCTTTAAAGTCATGAAGCCAGGAGACCTGATAGCCGTGGAGATAAATTGTTTCAGTTCTGAAATACTTCAGACAGAAAAGCTTCCCATAGCTACATTTTAAGGATTATTCCAGGGAAAAAGGAATTTGTCTTGCTTTATGTTTCTTCATGGCTTATAAAAAAGTCTGGAGAGTTTTCTTTGCATTAAAGGGATGATTAGTGGACTCCCCAGTATCAGAGACTGACTTAAAAAAATAGAATGTTTAATTAAAAAGGGGATAATTTTAATTTTCAATACCCTGTTGCAAGTCTTTGGATGTAATAGGGTCATATTTTAAAGTCTTTCTTGGTGACTGTCAAAACAAGAAATTCCCTGAGGAAAATAAAGGTTGTAAGCATGGGATCACTGCTGTGGGGCTTCCTCGTGAATGGGATAGTTGCATTATGGGAAGTGTTGCTCAGAAGAAGCTTTGGAACTTGCATCTGAAACACAAAACAGATTTTACCTGCTTTGATTCAAGAGTTTCAATATCAGGTGTCCAAAAGGCAGGACATGATATCTTTTTTGCTCTGCTAGTTGATTACCCAGACAAGAGCAAAAAGCATTTCCAGGAGATAGCTCATCTCATGCCAAAAAAACACTGTTTAGGATAGGTCAGATGAATCACCCTTCACCTTCTTTTATCTATTGGCTAATAGGGAAAATTATATTTATTTTCACCCTTAAAAAACCCACAATTATCTAACCATCCTAATTAATACTATGTGATTAGTCCTGAGATCCTAGATGAACTTGTTTACTGCCCTGGTAACAAATCTGTGAACCACACCTTCAAGAGAGGAATTCTGAGGTGTATTAATGCATGTATCTGGGATTAAAATATTTCATGTTTAAATGACCTTTGGTAATTATCAAAACAAGAGAGTGTAATCGTTATGAAGATTGATCACTGCTCAATTTGTTTGAGTATAATTTATGTTCTTGGGCACTCAGACTTGCAGGTATAAAATTCTGTGAACACATAATGATCTGGAATCAAGTTCTGTAACTGAAAATAGTTATTTCTGCATCAGATTTCACTAAATGTTAAACTACACTGCAGTCTTTAAAAGACTAGTTGAGTTTAGACTGCTTTTTAAATTTTCAGCATTTTATTATTGAAAAAATTGGAGGACAATTTAGCAACTGTTGGAAGGTACTTGTTCATTTCTAACAGTCAAAATAAACCTAGAAGCTTACATTTATGAAGGTTTGTTTGACATAGTTTTGGATTTTTATTCTACCAGAACTCCAAAAATGAATTAACTATAAAATTTGGTTGAGTGATGGCAATAGTCCCCTTGATTCAGGAACTAGTACTTTGTAACTCAAGAACAGCTATATTTTGACATTTCTTTAATATCTTTCAATACTCTAACACTCATTGTCTTCACAAAAATCCTTGATTTAGGTCATTTTGGTCTAAGAAGTATTACTAAAAACGAAAAGATGTGCTGGCATAAACTTCCAGTAATGAAAGATGTCATTCTGCAGAACCTTGAGTTCGCTTGTAGAAACACCCACTGAAACCTCACAGCATTCTACATAATAGGATAAAAAATTGAAACTACTGTCTGAATTAAAATGTTGGAGCAATAATCAAAAAATATGAAAACATTATAAAGTAAACGTGTTTACTATGGAGAATGACAGGTCAAGGAGATCAGTCAAGTAGAACATTGATTTTGCCTTACTTTCATTATTATGCATGTGGGTGCCGCACAAATGACTGGTATTTTCCAGCTTTCTTTGAGTGCCAAAGGTGAAGGCAGCAATCCTACTGTGAGAAGTTCAAATCTGCCTAAATTACGTGAATGCCTTTTTTTTTTTTTTTTTTTT
>VWZS01008907.1:0-14370 GCA_013397075.1 Rhabdornis inornatus
CTGATGAATTTGTGGGAGAAATCATTGGGAGAAAACTCCCAGAGCTGATTCCTGCTGAATTTGTGGGAGAAATCCTTTGGAGAAAGTTCCCAGAGCTGATTCCTGCTGAATTTATGGGAGAAATCCTTTGGGAAATCAGCTCCCAGAGCTGATTCCTGATGAATTTATGGGAGAAATCATTGGGAGAAAGCTCCCAGAGCTGATTCCTGCTGAATTTATGGGAGAAACCATGTGGGAAATCATCTCCCAGAGCTGATTCCTGCTGAATTTGTGGGAGAAATCATTTGGAAAATCATCTCCCAGAGCTGATTCCTGCTGAATTTTTGGGATTTTGGCCGAGTGAGAAGTGTTCCCCTGGTGCTGGAAGTTGCAGTTCTGTCCCAGCTGGAATGACACCTCCACCTGCCCATCAGGGAACCTCAGCCCTGGCATGTCGGAGTTCCTGGGATGAAATTCCACCTCCAGGAAGCCCCACCATGAAAAAAAAACCCCAATCCCAGAGTCCTGAGGCTGCAGGAATGCACCATGACAGGGCTGAGTAATCCCAGAATTCCCATTGTCCCCCTGTAGGAAAAAAAAATCCTCTTGGGGTCACAGTCCCAGCTGGCCCCAGGGCAGCTCAAGTGGCCTTGGGAGATCCTTGGGATTCAGTTCTGGAGAGGGGGAGAAGAGGAACTGAAAGGAATCTGAGCCAGGATTTGGGATTGGGGTTTGTGTTTCCCTCTTCAGGCTGAATTTTTCCCGGATTTCTTGGGAATCCCAGAATTTTTGTATTGAACAGTTTGGGTTGGAAGAGCTCCTTAAATGTCACCTACCCCAAACCCCTGCAGTGAGCAGGGACATCTCCAGCTGGATCAGCTTCTCCTGAGCCATGGCCTTGGATTTTTCCAGGGATGATGCCTCCATCATTTTTTGGGCACCTGGAAAAATAACCCAGCCCCAAAATCCTGGCTCATAACCTAAAGAGTTTCCATTTTCTCTGGAGCTGAAGCAGGAATTTGAGTCCCAAATTTTTCCTTAGGAGTAGGAATTGTGGGAGATGATGGAAACCACTTGATTTGGGGAATTCCTGGAATTTATTTGCACGTTGTACTTGTCTGGGGGACATTTTCAACTGGATCAAGCCATGGCCTTGGATTTTTCCTGGGATAAAGCCTCCACCATTTTTTGGGCACCCAGCAAAAATTACCCAGCCCAAAATCCTGGCTCATAACCTAAAGAGTTTCCATTTTCTCTGGAGCTGAAGCAGGAATTTGAGTCCCAAATTTTTCCTTAGGAGTAGGAACTGTGGGAGATGATGAAAACCACTGGGATCTGGGAATTCCTTTGGGATTTCTTTGCACGTTGCAGTTTTCTGGGGGACAGCGTGCGCCGGGGGAGGGGGGCAGGAAAAGTTCACGGAGAACTTCCCGGGGTTTCTGTGCATGCCAGGGCTGCATGGAACAGTCATGGTGGTTTGGAGCCACCATCCCAAAACGCTCCACTAAGTGCCCAAAAATGTCTCGGAGCAAATAAAAGCGCTGGTGGGAATCAAAGCATAATTAACATTTGGCTCCCGAGGCCGCCCTCTTCCTGCATTAACCAGGGAGAGTCGGTTCCTGCTGCTGCTGTGGGGCTCATTAATATGGGATGCTCGGGTCTCCTTTAAAAAAAACAAAATAAAAAAAAACAAAAAACCCACTTTTTTAAGGGTAAAAAAATATGTGTTAGTACAAAAAGTATTTTAGACCTTAAAAAAAAAAAGAAAAAAAAAAAAGGTGGTTTCTGGTTTTCAGCAAGCAAACGGCCTCCAAAAAAATGAACGTTTCCAGCCTGAGACTTTGCAAAGAATGGCTGAAAAAGCCTTTTGTCTTTGGTGGCTGATTGTTGTTTTTATTTCTTGTTGGACAAGTTAATGTAAATGGCATTGACAGGGCTACTCCAAACACACTGATTTGTTGACATTAAGCTCCTCAGAGATGGAGGGTTGTGTCAACACCTCCCCTGAACTGTCAGGTTAACAAAGCAAGGATGTTTTCCTGGGGGAGGGGAGCGGGGCTGGGGGAAGGCGGTGGGGGTGTGTTTTGTTTTTATTTTCAGTTTCCTTTAATCCTCTGTTAGTCTTGTATCTCGATAACCTCCTTTGGAAGGGGAGCAGGGCAGGTCAAGGGGTGAGGCTGACCTGGGAAGGGGAAGCAATCTTTCAGCGATCCAACAAATCCAACAAATCCAACAAATCCAACCTCCGCCGTCCAGCACTTCAGTGTGAACCCTCTGCTGAGGGGTTTGTTTTTTTGTTTTTTTTCTCCCCTATTTTTCTTTTTTTCCCCTTTTCTGCTTATTTTTGCCAGATGGCAGGCACAGATTTCAGCTGGAGCCGTGATGGTTTTTGCCTTCTCTTGGCATCTCTTCCCCCTCGCAAACGAACGGCCCCGGCAGCTCTTGCTCTGGTAGAAAAGAGCTTTGCAAGTGTTTATTTTCTTTCCAAAGAGAACGATTGCCTGTGTTTTTATTTGAAAAGTCAAATCCCTCTGGAATATTTATAAGCCAAGGCCCTGTGCATGGAAGCGAAATGCCGTGAACTTTGCACCAACCGCAGCCTCGGCCACGCTGGGAGGGACCCGAGTGGAAAATAAGCATCAGGAAAACATCTCAGGAGCTCCAGAGTCACCCCTGGGTCTGCACAAGTCCAGTCTGTGCTGAAATAACTCCCCTGGCCCTTGGGAGAGCTGAGCAAGCCCTGCTGGAGCAGATCCCAGGGTTTGACATCCGTCACCTCCTGCAGGTGGGGATTGCTGAGGAGCAGGGAGAGCTGGAGAGGGACGTGGAGGGACAGGACACAGGGAATGGCCAGAGGGCAGGGATGGATGGGATCTTGGGAAGGGATTCCTGGCTGGGAGGGCGAGGAGGGGCTGGGATAGAATTCCCAGATTTGCTGTGGCTGCCCCTGGATCCCTGGCAGTGTCCAAGGCCAGGTTGGATCCACCTGGGACAGTGGGAGATGTTTGGATCAGGACACTTTAAGATCCCATCCAACCCAACCCATCCCAGGATTCTGTGACAGAATAACAACACCCCGTGTCCTGCGCCTTGGCTCTGCTCTGCTCCCACCTCCAGGCTCCCCGGGGGGGGGAAACTGAACCAGAAAAGGTCCTTTGTGTCAGCCAGGTGGAAAAGGAAAGATGGATTCAAAGCTGAAATCAATGGGATAAATAATTCTGGGATAAATCTGAGACCAAAGGAAAGGGTTTGTGTCCCAAAGAGTCACGAAATTGCTGATTTTAGAGCGTTGAAACGGCTCCTTTTATCACCCTGGAGTACCTGAATCTGCAGGGAATTGGGGGGAATGCCTGATATTAGGGAAACCTGGATGAGATCCTCACACTCTGCTCCAAAGAGAAAAGATATTGGTAAAATCCTTGCTCCTTGCACAGAGAAATTCCCCGTGGGGATTCCAGCTGGAAATTCCTCCTGGTTTGAGGGACCCTTCCCTCAGACTGGAGTGGAAGTGTCCAAAGCCAGGCTGGACAGGGCTGGGAGCACCCTGGGATAGTGGGAGGTGTCCCTGCCACGACAGAGGTGGAACTGGATGAGCTTTTAGGTCCCTTCCATCCCAAACCATTCTGGAATTCCACACTTTTCTCCAGAAAGTAATGCGGGTTCTGGACACGTGCCGTCTCCCAGTTTGGATTTGCCCAATTAGCAGAAAAAGGAGAATTCCAGACCTTCCTTCTGGTTCAGCAGCCCCCTGTGGTTGTTGTCGTCTGTGCTTGAGGAAAAACCCGCGGCATTTCCAGGGATAGATGGCAAACAAAGCGCTCTGCTCCTGTTTCCTCTGTTCCCAGGGCTTCAAACCCAGGATTTGGGAGCAAAACCCACCTGGGAATTCTGTGGGGTTGTCACATTCAGAGGCTGGACCCTGCTTCTGCTTTCCAGCCTTTACTCCCTGCTCTTCATGGGAATCCCAGCTGGGATTCCAGCTCCGCTGGGATGCTTGTGCCCCTTTCCCTAGAACTGAGCCTGGCTAAGCCTGGACTATTTGCAGGCTCTGGGGGGGTTTCTAAGTCAACACTGAGGCCTCAAATCAACACCAGAGAGCCTGGTTAAAGCGATCCCAGGCTGGCTCCCATCAAAGCCGGGATGCTCCAGGCATTCCCTGCAGCCTGGCCTTTCCAGGAGCGGTGTTGGATGTCAGGAATCCTCCCTGGTGTCCTCAGGGCGTAGCCCAAGAGGGAGAGATGCAAAAAAAAAAACCAAAAAAAAAACCTTTTCCCTCTGGCTTTTCCAGGCTTGGAGCTGTTTAGAAGCCAGATGTATTTATTGCTTTAATTGGATCCAGTGCCTAGACAGC
The DNA here is from genome assembly GCA_013397075.1 of Rhabdornis inornatus. Taxonomy (NCBI): domain Eukaryota; kingdom Metazoa; phylum Chordata; class Aves; order Passeriformes; family Rhabdornithidae; genus Rhabdornis; species Rhabdornis inornatus. Next base: position 4,331 of record VWZS01008907.1, read on the forward strand.
TCTGGAGTCAGCTTCCTACAGAGAGGGGGGCATTACTTTCATTAAGGTAAATCAATGGAAAATAATACCTGGAGCTCCCCTGGAAAGGGTCAGGGATGGAGTAATCCCTTTATATGGAGGGGCTTTGCCAGCCTGCTCTTAGCCAGGCTGGTTCTTAACGGCAACAAATCCCAGTTTTCCTTTTATCCCCCCTGATTTTCTGTTCTCTGCCTAGCTGGGATTAATTGGCAGGAATAAATCACGGAAGAGGTGGAAAAATAAAAATGGGATCGCTCAAAGTAGCAGCAGGGCAAAGGAGGAGTTTTGGCAGAGTTTAATTTGGCCGGTGGGAAGTCGTTGTGGATAATCCTGGAAGTTTAAAAGGAAAAAAAAAAGTGGGATGTGGACATGGACAGGGCATGAGCAGCATCCAGAATCTTCCGTGTCTGGGGCTTTCCACTCCAGAGGTGATCCAAGACTTTTAGGGGATTGCGTGGCCTGAATGAATGTTCAGCAAAATTCCCGTGAAACAGGGATGCCTTGAAGGGGGGAGGATGGAGTGGTGGCTGGAGCAGCCCATTCCTGAATCCCAAATATTTGCCAGGATGGAGGAGTCGAAACAGGAGCTGGTGGTGCTTTAAAACACGGAGCACAGTGTCCAGATCCCATGGATTTCGTAGTGCTGGATGGGGCAGGCTGACCCCAGAGCTCTGTAAACTCCAGTCTGGGTTATCTGGAATTCCAAATTTCCTTGTCTTCTTGGAAAATTAGTGGAAGCTAAAATGCCTAATCCCATAAATCCTTTAAACCAGTGTGTGCTTCCATAGGTGTCGTTCTCTCTGTGGAGTCACCTCGACGTGGTTGGATCAGAATTTTGTTTTCCAGACTGGGATTGAGGAAGCTGTTGGAGACTTTCTCTTGCCAGCAGCTCCATCCATGAGGAATGTGTGGCACAGGGAATTTGGCAGCTGGAATTCCAGCCCTGGTGTATGGAATCCAAAGGTGCCTTCTCTTTCCTGCTCCAGAACCTCAGCCTGGACCTTCCAAAAATCCTAAGAGGAGATGAAGTTTGGCTTGGGATTCTTTTACCTTTTAGGGGAAATCATAGGATTTGCAATTTTCCTGCTTTCCTCTTGTTTCATCCACTGCTCTTCCAAGAGCAGGGAATGTGGGAAGGGACATCCATGAGCAGCTTCCAAAGCTCCCCACACCTTCCTTAACCCATCCACGGGAGGAGCCCCAGCCACCCAAACCTTTGGGGGGGTCCCTGTGCAGGGGACACTCGAGTTGAGGGTGCACGGAAAAGTTTTGGGATCTTTGCTTGGAGCCACCAGCCGTGGCCGATGGCACCAGTGTGGGCGAGGATGATTCTGTGACCATCACAGGGTGCCTTTCCACAAATGTTTTCCCTGGATCTTACAGCCTTGGGTGGATGGAATGGCAGGAGCGGGAAAAATATCCCGAAGTGCAGATCCCTGTGGAATTCTCGTGATACTCTGGAGTTTTTTGTTGGGTTTCATGAAGGGCAAGAAATCAGGAGAACCTGACAGGTTAATTAAAAACCAATCACTAATCCCTACAGCTTTCCCCATCTCGCTGTTGTATCCATCTTCTCCCTGGTTTTTTTAGCTACAACACCTCGATTTTGAAGCGGAAATTTAAGATCTGATTCCGGTTTTTTGGGAAAAGGCGAAACGAGCCGAAGGTTCGGCCGCTGCTCCCGCTGGTCACTCGGATCTGCTCAGAAAAACCTCTTGGACCGAGCTCTGCTGGCTCAGGGAGCAGCACTGGAGTTGCTGGGTTGGGATTTTTCCTTGGAGCTCATCCTTTTTTCCAGCCTGTTCGCCATCTGGGCCCGCAGTGGGGCAGCGCTTGCGTCTCCTCCAGTGTGCCTCCAGCGTCCCAACGGGCAGGAATCTGCGTAAATCGGGAATCTGGAGCATCCCTGTGTGTGCACGGGGTGAGGAACCCCCGGGGCCGCTGTCCCGGAGGGAGGACGAGCGCTCCAAACTTCTGGATCTTTCCTCCTTTTTTTTTTTTTTTTTTTTCCTCCGAACGTCGAATTATAATTACGAAATTATTTCGGGAAGATGGAGCGATTCAAGTCCCTCTCTTTAAGTTTTCCTGCTGCCGTAATTGGCAGCTTTGCCCCGATAAATCAGCAGAAACAAACGTGGTTCTTGCTCTTCATAAGCGAGGGGAAAAGTAAAAAAAAGAATCTGCATTTAATCAGCTTTTTGTTTCCAAAATGGCAGCTGCTTTGTATTTAATGGAAAATCAGGCTCTTCCCAATGGAAAGAATGTTATTCCCAAAGCGAATACAAAAGAAAATAAAAGCCACAAAAGAGGAGGATGAAATATGTCCATATTTTTTATTTTTTTCCCTTTTTTNTTTTTTTTCCCTTTTTTTTTTTTTTTTTTTTTTTTGGTCTCGCTCGTTCCAGTTTGGAGCCGCGCGCTCCGATTGCAGCCGGGCCACGGCTCTGCTTTGCATCAAGAGATTTTTTGGGAAAGTCTTGGATCTTGGGCACAGGGACCAGGAGAGAGCCTTGGGAGACACGAAAAGGACCAAAAAAATGGAGACTACTCCATGTTCCTTGTGTACGTTTGGGCTTCCAGCTGAAAGAGGGGAGATTTTCATGGAATGTTGGGAAGGAATTCTTCCCTGTGAGGGCGGTGAGGCCCTGGAATGGAATTCCCGGATTTGCAGTGGCTGTCCCTGGATCCCTGGAAGTGTCCAAGGCCAGGTTGGACATTGGGGTTGGATCCATCTGGGACAGTGAGAGGTGTCCCTGAACATGGATAGGGTGGGGATGGGATGGGATTTAAGGTCCCTTCCAACCCAAACCATTCCAGGATACTGGGATTTTGATGCCAGTCTCACATTCCAGCCTGGGACAGTTGGGATCAGGTGGTTCTGTGGTTATTGAACTGAGTTTATTAATTAACTGAGTTTATTTATTAACTGAGTGTCTGCAGTTAAACCCAGTGGCAAACCAGGATGAAATCTTGGAATAATTCCTAGAGAAATCCCTTGAGTAACTCCTAGAGTAATCCTAGAGTAATTCCTGGAGTTTCCAGGACACTGGGCGTGGTGTTGTCCTACCCCAAACCTGGACTGGCAGGAATCTTTCCCTCCTGTGACTGGTGTGATGTTCCTTGGAGAGATCCTGCAGCATCTCAGGGATGCTCCAGCTCGCTTTGGGTGATCCAGGCTCTGCACCCAACAATTTCCATGTTCATGACCCCCAAAAACCATTTAATTAAAAATATCCTGCCCTGCCTTTGGATGTTGGACAAGGAAAAAGATGGAGATCATGAAATCTCCCGTTTCCTTGGATTTTTGCATATCCAGGTTTCCCCCAGCAGCTTCCCAGCTTTGCTGCAAGCTGTGGAGCTTCCAGAGGAGCTCTCTGGAAAGAGAAAAACCACTCTGGGCTCTTTAAGGATTCAAAGGAGCTGCCCCGTGCTGGGCTGTGGCAGCTGCACCCCGAGGTCCTTCCCTTCCCTTCNCCCTCCTATTTATTTATTTTCCTATTTAACAAAAATAATGAAGCAGAAGTAACGCATTGACTCTGACAGAGGACAAGTTGTGCATTCCTGTGCCTGCTCAGAGCCTCTGATATCCCAAATCCCACAATTTTCCATGGTCCCAAACTCCCTGAGCTGTGCTTTTGCTGTTGGGTGTTTTTGCTTCTGCTTCTCAGGCTTCTCATGATTCCAAGACCTCTTGATTCCTTCAAGAGGAAAAACCTTTCCGTGGAGCTGGCTACTCCACAAATTATTAAAGACCCCCAAAAAAAGCCCCAAACCGAATAAAAGAGCATTAAATATTTTTAATAAAAGCTCCTTTCAGGCCTGTCTGCGGGAGCTGGTTGTGACCATCACCCCCAGTGTGATTTCCCTCTTCCTTGAGCTTCCCCCAGCTCCAGCCAAAACACTTCCAGCTGTTGACCTTGGGCATCTCGGACACAGCCAAGGTTTTCTTCCTCTTTTATTGGAATGTCAGGGGTTTGTGTTGGGCTGCAGTGGCTGCTTTATTTTTGAGGATAAATGCTGGATTTTTTGGTTGGATTTTTTTTTTTTGGTTTTGTTTTTTTTTGGTTGGTTTCTTTTTGGTTTTTTGGTTTTGTTTGTTTTTTTGGTTTTTGGGTTTTTTTTTTTTTTTTTGGGTTTTTTTTTTTTTTTTTTTCTTTGTTTTGTTTTGTTTGCCTGGTTGTCCCTGAGCTTCTGCTGGGAGTTCAGCTGTGCCGTGTGTTGGTCCTGTCGCCAGATCCCATTTTCCCAAAATATCATCAAGGTGGGAAATGTTTTCCTCTGGCAAAGGACACCCCGTGGAGTTTTTTCCACACTTCTGGAATGCAGAATTGTGAGCCCTGAAATGGGCTCAGCTTCCAGGGGAATTTGGGAGAGATCCCAGGGGCCTTCCAGGCTGATTGGAGCAGCTCCACTTTTGGCTCTTTGGAGTTTTCCAGTTGAGTTGGTCTTTGCAGGAGATAAATTCCATTTGGGATTGGGTTAATTGGTGCTGCTCTCCATAGGTTTTCCATGGCGAACCTGAGATCTCCCATGGTGGGATGCTGGAGATAGGGATGGTCCAAGTCAAGGCCAAAATCCGAATTTTACTCAGGGAAATCTCCGGAGGTGAAGCTCTGTTGGGATCTGGTGATTTGCTGATGGCACCGGGGGTTTTTCCGTGGGTGACCACGGCCCAAGGTTCATCCATCCATCCTCCTCCCAAACCAGCAGTTCCTGGGATTGCTTCTGGAACGGCAGATCCTGGGCAGGAGAGGCGCTCCCCATTCCTGGGAAATCAGGGCACGGATGGATGTTGGGGTTTGGAAGGGACACTGCTGCCGTGGTGGCAGTGACATCGGCCATTCCGTGTGTCCCAGCGTGGATGGAATCCAAAACTCTTTCCCAAAGAAATGCCAGTGCAGACGCCGCCTCTCTTTTCATCAATCTGGGCATCAGGAGCTCCAAGGCTCAGAGGATCCCGTGGATCCAAGGCTTGGAGTATTCCATGGATCCAGAGTTGAGTAACATCCCGTTGGTCCAAGGTTGAGGGTCAACCCATGGATCCAAGGCTCAGAGTATTCCATGAATCCAAGGCTGAGGATCATCCCATTGGTCCAAAGCTGAGGAGCATCCCATTGGTTCAAGGCTCGGAGTATTCCATGGATCCAAGGCTGAGGGAGCACCCCATGGGTCCAAGATTGAGGAACATCCCATTGGTCCAAGTTTGAGGAACATCTCGTTGGTTCAAGTCTAAGGATCATCCCATGGATCCAAAGTTTAGGAGCATCCTGTGGGTCCATCCAAGGCTGAGGAACATCCCATGGGTCCAAGATTGAGGAACATCTCGTTGGTCCAAGGCTGAGGAGCATCCATCCCATTAATCCAAGGCTCGGAATATTCCATGGATCCAGGGCTGAGGAGCATCCCGTTGGTCCAAGGCTTGGAGTATTCCATGGATCCAAGGCTGAGGAGCATCCCATGGATCCAAGATTGAGGAACATCCCATTGGTCCAAGGCTTGGAGTATTCCATGGATCCAGGGCTGAGGAGCATCCCATGGATCCACAGCTCAGGAATATCCCTTCCTCCAGCAGCCATTCCCGTGTTCCCGGTTGCCCTGACCCACAAGCCGAGCTTGGCTGGAAGGTTTCCCTCCTTCTTCTTGTCCTTGGCAAATCCCAAACCCACGTGAACATCACCTCCTAACTCGGCTCCGTCCCTTTTTCCACAAAAATCCACTGTGTGGATTTAGGGAAATCCACACAGTGGCTCCAGTGTTCAGCTCCTGGGATGACTCCACGGGGCCAGGGATCAAATCCAGGTCTGCCAGTGGCCGAAGTCACTCAGGGCCCGTTGGTGGCCACACCTCAGCCACCCCTCGTGTCCCACATCAGCACGGAGTGACAGAGCCCAGCCCACAGCTGGAAACCAGGAATTGCTCTGCTCCTGTCCTCCTTCCGTAAAAAAACCCCAAAAATTAGGGACAGAACAGGAATTTGTTCCTAACGAGCCTGCTGCAAAGCTGAGTGAATAGAATTAATTAATTAAGAGTTTTCTCGATACGTGCTGGGTTTATTTGGGATGCAGCCATCGAGGCTGGTGGTGTGGCCACGGTGGTGACTGGGGCCAGCTGAGCTCCGGCCTTGAGGGGACATCTTTGTGGCCACCAAGCTCGGGGTGACATTGGCAACCAACCAGGTACATCAGCTGGGCTTGGGGTGTCCTTGCTTGGGCCTCTCCCTCGTTCCTTTGGACCTTTTTGTCCTGTCCTGGAGACCCCTTTCTTTGCAGGATCTTGAGTGCAGATCCACGGGGTTTGGGTTGTCTTTTCTTCTTTTCTTCTTTTTTTTTTTTTAAGGGGTTTTATTTGGTTTTGTGTGGTTTTTTTAAACTAAAACAAAGCTGAAAGCACCCAAAACAAACCAGAAAAAAAAATATCATCCAACCAAAAACCTCCACAAAAAAAAACCCACTTGGTCCAGTTGAAAATGGACTTCGGGGCAATTAATGAAAGGTTTGATTTTTAAGTAAACCTCTTCAGAATATTTTTAAAATTTACAAGTACTCATCGTTCGTTTGTTCTGATGCTTTGGGAAGCATTCGTGGTTTTGGGTGATGGTTTGGTGTTTTTCTGCCACCTTCAGTGAGTGCAGAACTGTTGTTTTTATAGAAAAAGGCAAATCAGGACAGCACAGGCCAGGCAGGAAAGATTTCCGGAGCTGATTTACTGCACTTTCCCCCAGTTTAGGGGGATTTGGGGCAGCCAGGGGATCCAGAAGCTTCTGGAGCAGGAGATGAGCCTTGGGAGGTCTGAGGGGTCTGAAGTCTCCATCCGTGGCCACAGAGAGAGGATCCACTGGGATTATCCCGGGGTTTGTGCTACCAAACAATTGCTCATTATTTCCCCATCACGTTTCCATCCTTTGCAAAACATCCCAGTGCTGCCTTACGGATTGGGAAAGTCAGGAAATTCAGTGTTGAAATTATGGGGACAACTTGTGGTGTTTATAGAAAGTTGTACATTTAATACCAAAGAATTCCCATTTTTTGGCTTGCTTTTCTGCTGTCTGAAGTCCCTGGATTTGCACATCTAAATATCCTTAATCGCATCAATCCTGATGCTTGTTGCGGGTGAAGAAGGAATTCTGCTGGTAGCAAAAAAGAAAAAAAGAAATAATTGGAAAGTCTGAGAGCGCTGTCAGGCTTTGTTTTCCGTGGAAATGCTGCAATAATTCCTCGGAGGGTTCTCAGTGCTACAGCAGGAGTTGGGTTTGGATTTTTGGATTTCGGGGACCATGTCCCACCTGGTTTGGGATGTGCAGGAGGCACCAACAGGTGAAGGATCCCTGGAAGCGGCCAAGGAGCGGCTGGACAGGGCTTGGAGCAGTCTGGGATGGTGGGAGGTGGCAGGGTGGATCATTTTTGGGTCCAACCCAACCCATTCCATGATTCCATGGCAGCCAGGGGAGCTCCTGCAGGGTGGTGGGGGCCGCTTGCACGCTGAGATTAATGGGTATTTATTTGAACAACCATTCCATTTCAGTAGCTCTTAATGAGTCCTTTGATAGCGAGTTCCTTAATTAACAAGGCAACCTCCCGGCGTTTCCTCTCCCTAATTGGGAACAGATTGGCCCTTTCCAAACAAACGCTCCCGGCGGCTCCAGAGCCACAGGGGCTGCCCCTGGGAATCCAGAGCCTTCCCTCTCTGCTCAGGGATGGGGTAGGGATGGAAAGAGGGGAATTCATGGTGGATCTCCTCAAGAATGATGGATTTGGTGGGGGGCAGCCCATGGACATTGAGCTTTGGGGCTGCTTTGGAGCTGCCCACCTTTCCAAAAAAACGCTCCCGGCGGCTCCAGAGCCACAGGGGCTGCCCCTGGGAATCCAGAGCCTTCCCTCTCTGCTCAGGGATGGGGTAGGGATGGAAAGAGGGGAATTCATGGTGGATCTCCTCAAGAATGATGGATTTGGTGGGGGGCAGCCCATGGACATTGAGCTTTGGGGCTGCTTTGGAGCTGCCCACCTTTCCAAAAAAACGCTCCCGGCGGCTCCAGAGCCACAGGGGCTGCCCCTGGGAATCCAGAGCCTTCCCTCTCTGCTCAGGGATGGGGTAGGGATGGAAAGAGGGGAATTCATGGTGGATCTCCTCAAGAATGATGGATTTGGTGGGGGGCAGCCCGTGGACATTGAGCTTTGGGAATGCCCAGGGAATTTTGGAGTCCCCACCCTGGAGGTGTCACCTGGATGTGGCACTCAGGATAGGCACAAGGTGTGGTTTGGTCACAGATGGGGATGGGGGATCCTGGAGGGCTTTTCCAGCCTCAGTGACCCTGTGGGGATGTGTTCTGGTAGGAGCCCCTTGGCTCCATCTCTGGGAAAGCTTTGGAGTTTGGGTTCCTCCCTTTCAGTGCTTGGAATGGCCACAGGGAACCTTCTGGATCCTCTGTGAGTGTCCAGAGGGTGGCACAGGACAGTGTCACCTTGAGCCACCACATGGAATCTTCTGGATCCTTCCAGAGGGATCCTGGGTGGCACAGACAGGGCAGTGTCACTCTGATCCACAGGGAAACCTTCTGGATCCTTCCAGAGGGATCCTGGGTGGCACAGACAGGGCAGTGTCACTCTGATCCACAGGGAAACCTTCTGGATCCTTCCAGGGGGATCCTGGGTGGCACAGACAGGGCAGTGTCACTCTGATCCACAGGGAAACCTTCTGGATCCTTCCAGAGGGATCCTGGGTGGCACAGACAGGGCAGTGTCACCTCGAGAGGTGTCATAGCAACCCCGAGATTCTTTCAGGTTCCATGGACAGGGATTCATTGCCAGGAATCTGGTTACAAACAGATTGAGCCACGAAACAATAAATCCATGGATTTTGCTGGGATAACTCCCTCGGGATGGCTTTGGTTGACTGAGGTTGGACCAAGGAGGCGTTCGGGCATTTTGGCCACAGGGATCTGTCACCTTTCACCTGTGATCCCAGTCCTTCCCAGTGCAAATCCAGGTTTTGCAAAGGTCTTAAACAATGGGTGACCCCTCAGAGCTGTTCCTGGGATTTCTTTGCTTGGTTTGAAGCTCTTCAGTTTTCTGCCACGCTGGTAAACGAGCACTGGAGCTTTGAGGTGTTTGTTTTCCCTTTTCCCTGCAGAGAGCTCAGCTCAGGATTGCATTCCTGCTCTTTGCTCCCTGTCCAGATCCCATCCCTCCCTTTGGACAAATTGTTCCTGAGCTGGGGTGTCTGGGCAGGTTGTTCCTGAAATCCAGACAGGGCCAGAGCCAGGCTGGAGCCATGCCAGGGAGCAGGATCAGGATGTCACCAGGGATTGCCCAGGGCGCTGGCACAGGGACAGCCTTTGGGAGTGCCCCTGCTTCTGCCACACTCCCAAAAAATCATCAGGGAATTAGCACGGGGCTGGTGCCGTCCTGAAAATCATCAGGGAATTAGCACGGGGACGGAGCCGTCCCGAAAATCATCAGGGAATTAGCACGGGGCTGGAGCCGTCCTGAAAATCATCTGGGAATTAGCACGGGGTTGGAGCCATCCCGAAAATCATCTGGGAATTAGCACGGGGATGGTGCCGTCCTGAAAATCATCAGGGAATTAGCACGGGGATGGAGCCATCCTGAAAATCATCCGGGAATTAGCACGGGGCTGGAGCCGTCCTGAAAATCATCCGGGAATTAGCACGGGGCTGGTGCCGTCCTGAAAATCATCAGGAAATTAGCACGGGGATGGAGCCGTCCCGAAAATCATCAGGGAATTAGCACGGGGCTGGAGCCGTCCCGGCTGCTCCGAGCAGCCCCGGGGCTCTCCAGGAGCTGTGACATCCGTGATGACACCTGGGAGCTTCCCAGTCTGTGCCAACCACAAGCCCTGGCACCGCCGCCAGGGTGGGGCTGGCGACGATTTCGGGAGGGTTGGGGTGGGTGATGATTCTGGGTGGGTAATGATTTTGGGTGGGTAATGATTTTGGGAAGGGTAATGATTTTGGGTGGGTTGGGATAGGTAATGGTTTTGGGAGGTAATGAATTTGTGAGGGTTGA
>VWZS01008907.1:18514-50151 GCA_013397075.1 Rhabdornis inornatus
GAAGTTCTGTGGTGAATTTATTTAAGGAGATTGGGTTGAGCTGGAGAAGTTCAGTGGTGGCATTAGCTGAGGAATTTGGGCTGCTCTGGAGAAGTTCTCTGGTGGCTTTAACTGAGGAGGTTTGGGCTGGTCTAGGGAAGTTCTGTGGTGGATTTAACTGAGGAGTTTTGGCTGAGCTGGATAAGTTCTCTTGTGGCTTTACTGAGGAGGCTGGAGAAGTTCTGTGATGGATTTAACTGAGGAGCTTGGATTGAGCTGGAGAAGTTCAGTGGTGGCTTTAAGTGAGGAATTTGGGCTGCTCTGGAGAAGTTCCCTGGTGGCTTTACCAAGGGGGCTGGAGAAGTTCTCTGGTGGCTTTAACTGAGAAGGTTTGGGCTGGTCTGGAGAAGTTCAGTGATGGTTTTACTGAGAGGGCTGGAGAAGTTCTGTGGTGGATTTAGCTGAGGAGTTTTGGCTGAGCTGGAGAAGTTCAATACTGGATTTACTTAAGGAGGTTGGGTTGAGCTGGAGAAGTTCAGTGTTGGCTTTAACTGAGGAATTTGGGCTGCTCTGGAGAAGTTCTCTGGTTGTTTAACTGAGGAGGTTGGGTTGAGCTGGAGAAGTCCAGTGGTGGGGTTGGCTGAGGAGGTTTGGCTGAGCTGGAGAAGTTCTGTGATGGATTTAATTGAGGAGGTTGGGCTGAGCTGGAGAAGTTCCGTGATGGATTTAATTGAGGAGGTTTGGCCGAGCTGGAGAAGTTCTGTGGTGGATTTAGCTGAGAAGTTTTGGCTGAGCTGGAGAAGTCCAGTGGTGCCTGTGCTGGTGGCCCTGGCTGTGGTAACTCTGATAGCACTGCAGATTTAATCAGCACATGCAGTTTGATAACTGAGATGCCTTGGCAAGAGCAGAGCTTTGCAGATTGCGAGAAGATTGGATCAAGACAGGAAAGAAGATTGAACCAAGTAGAAATGTCGAGTTTGCTTGTGTCAACCCAATGAATGTAGTAAATAATTACTAACCTTCCTGAAAATGGTGTGTGAGTGTGGACACACTGTTAGAAACCTAGGAAAATTACAGCCTGGAAAATCACTTCCAGGCCGGAGCTTCTCAGCTCCATTCCCAGGCTGATAAGCTGGTTCAGCTTCAATTAAGGAGAAATTCTCCCAGAATAATAATCTGGTCAAAACAGAATGAAATTCACAACAAAGATTAACACCTGGTGTTAACTGTGGGACTCATTTTCAAGTACTGTCCCATGGAATGTTTTTCCCAATTATCCAGTGAGCTGCTGTCCTGTCTTAGCTCTGTGAAACATGCTTTAAATACAGGTTATCCATTCAATAAACTCGTCTCCTGTCCTGAGAAGGACAATGTAGCCATGTCTTATTTCCACCACATCTAAAGGGTTAACACCCTAACGTGTAAGTGTGTTTTGGGGCTTTTTCAGGGCTTTAGCACCACTAATTAGTGGCTTGTCATCAGTCTCATCTGTTTTGTTTCGGATTATTAGAAAGGCAATTGAGCCAGTTTCTCGTGTTTGGGTTTGGATTTTTATTATATCTTATCAAAATTTACAGAAAGCACAGCAGCACCTCCAGCTCCTTGCTAGAAGTGGGAAAAATGGCTCCAAGCTGAACCTGCTTCAAGGCCTTTTAAAGCTAAACTAACCAATAAAAGTTTAACACCGACATTATTTATACTTTTGACCCAATAATAGATTCCCATGACCCTTAGAGTGACTTTAGACTGACCAATCCAGAGGTTACTGCCTGAGCTCCATAAGAAGCAGGAAGAGAAGAAGATGAACAAAAAGAAAGACACCACCCAAAATTCTCCATCTTGTCCCCTACTTACCACTATACATAAAAACCTCAAATTTAAAACCCATCACCCAGTGAAAACACATCTAACCCATTACACATTTATGATTTCTAACTCATTTTTTTATATTTACAAATCTTCTCCAAGGTTTCAGCTCCAGAGCAGTGTTTTCCAGGGGGGGGTCTGTGCCTGGAAGCACAGAAATCTCAGAAACTCCAGATTCCTGAGATCCAACACTGACCCACAACTGCCCATAAGCACACAGTGAATTGGGGTTCTGATCAGGAATCAGTGGTCCCCGTTGTAGGAGTGACGGTGGGCGGGACGGTCGGGACTGACGGAGAGGAGAGATCTCTAAAGCCAGGTCTTGGAACCTGTGGTTTATTGCACAGGGCGTGGGTGAAAGGGCCCTGCTTGGAGCTGCCAGCCTGTTAGAGCAGGAGAGCAAGAGTTAGAGGAAAGCTGAGAGAGTAAGAGTCAAGAGAGTAAGAGTTAAGAGATAAAGAGAGTAAGAGTTAAGAGATAAAGAGAGTAAGAGTCAAGAGAGTAAGAGTTAAGAGAGTAAGAGTCAAGAGAGAAAGAGAGTAAGAGTAAAGAGAATAAGAGAGTAAGAGTAAAGAGAGTAAGAGAGTGAGAGTAAAGAGAGTAAGAGTCAAGAGAGCAAGAGTTAAGAGAGTAAGAGGTAAGAGATTAAGAGTAAAGAGAGTAAGAGTCAAGAGATAAAGACAGTAAGAGGAAAGAGAGTAAGAATTAAGAGAGTAAGAGTAAAGAAAGTAAGAGGTAAGAGTTGAGAGAGTAAGAGTAAAAAGAGTAAGAGGTAAGAGAATAAGAGATAAGAGAGTAAGAGGTGAGAGACTGAGGTTCCTGTACAACACAATAATTTTTTTTTGTGTGTGTTGAATATTTTGATTTTCACTAACCAATCCAATACAAGGTACAAATCTTACAGCATTTACATACAGCCTGTAAGAATCTTTACATTACCATACTGTGTTACACTTTAAACCCTAAAAATTACTCTTTGGACCCCTTCTGCCAAGCTAGCAGGGTTTTTTCTGACCTTTGGACCTGTCTGCAAGCAGAGGGAACTGTTCAATCAAGAGGGGATTACTTTTTGCTGGCCATACTATTGTTTTCTAGTTGTCCAGTTGTGGACACACACTTGAGAAAGCTAGGAGGATGGCAGCCTGGAAAATAGTCCAGGCCAGAGCTTCTCAGCTCTATTCCCAGGTTGATAAGCTGGCTCAGTTTCAGTTGGGGAGAATTTCTCCCAGGATGATAACTTGGTCAAAATAGAGAGGAATTACCAACAAAGTTTTGTGTGTGACCAGGCCCTGGGGAAAAGGTGTCTTCTCTCTGAACCAATCATCCTTTTTCTGCCCTTGGAGTTGCGAGCCGCTCTATTTAAGCAAGCGTGTTTCTGAATAAAACTTGTCTCCTTCCTATCCTGAGGGACGAGCTTGTAGCCGTGTGTCTTATTTCCATCCCATCTAGAGGGTTAACACCCCTTTCCGTGGCTGCATTTAGTAATTAAGGTTTGCTATCTCAAAGACGGCTTTTATTTCCATCTCGCTTGCATTTCCCATCCTCTCCCAACCTTTTGCCCGGCGAAGTTTTCCTGTCACATCTTCCGCAGCGTCTGTCCGGCAGCGATGCTGACGCAGTGTCCGTTTGTCCTGCAGGGCAAGGTGGCCCAGACCGCCTGCATGTCAGCCTGCAAGCACCTGTCCACGTCGCTGCTGCAGCTGCTGCTGGAGGCCGAGGTGAAGCAGCTGACGCTGGGAGCCCTGCACCAGTTCAACCTGGACGTGGAGGAGTGCGAACGTAAGAGCCCCGACCCCGGGGTTGTGCTGGGCACTTAAATCTTCGCCTCAAATCGCTTTGGCCCATGAGGTTTAAGGGTGGAGGGCCAGCTCTTGTTTGTAAAATGGGTTCTTTGTTGGCCAGACGGGAGAAAATGAGGAAAGGTTTTAATCGAAGTTGCTACGGGGTGTAAATCGAAAGGAGTTATTAGTGCATTACAGGAAATTATGTGTGACATTAAGGCACTTTTATTTAAATTATATTTATAAATATATTTATTTTATATTTATATTTCATTTTATTTCTCGTTCTATTTCCATCTACATCTATAGCTACATCTACATCTNTATATTTATATTTATATTTATATTTATATTTATATTTATATTTATATTTATATTTATAACCCAGGTGATCTTTGACAAGGTAATTTAGGGATTTTTTTTTTCCCCCACAAATATCCACACTTTGGCTCTCCTGGTTGAGGTGGAGATTGAGATGTCCCGTTTTTATCACAGAATCCTGGAATGCTTTGGGTGGGAAGGGCCCTCAAAGCCCATCCAGTGCCACGGGCAGGGACATTCCCACTATCCCAGGGTGCTCCACGCTGGCCTTGGACACTTCCAGGGATCCAGGGGAGTGGCTCAGTGACATCAGCACTGCCAAGACAATCCTTCCATCCTTTATCCAACATTTTCCTGATCAGATTTATCTGCCCCCACCAACACTGAGATTAAATTCATTGCTGGGAACCATCCCCTAGCAGGAATTCTGCTGTTCCCAACAAAGGTTTTTCCATTTTTTAGCATCCGCTTGCCATTTTCAAGCCTGGGAGAAGATTCCCACCCCCTAGTAGGAATTCTGCTGTTCCCAGCTAAATTAATTCTGCTGATTTCTGGGTTCATGGAATATTTCCTGATTTATAACCAATTTGCTGTCCCCTCAGCATAAAAAAAGGGGGTGGCTGCTGGACTGTGGAGATTTAGGTGGGATCTTGGGAAGGAATTCCTGCCTGGGCTGGAATTCCCAGATTTGCTGTGGCTGCCCCTGGATCCCTGGCAGTGCCCAAGGCCAGGCTGGATCCACCTGGGACAGTGGGAGCTGTCCCTGAACATGGATGGGGTGGGGTGAAGATGCTCTTTGAGGTCCATTCCAACCCAAACCAGTCTGGAATTCTTGGTTTCTGGGATTCTGGGATTCCGTGGTGCCTGGCAGAAAGATGAGGTTGTGATGGGACCCCTCCCCTGCACTTTGAATCTCCCCCTTCCTTAAATCTGTGCTTTTTTGGCATGTTCAAAGCACAAAAAATACAATTTATTAATTTTATTAATTTTCTGATCTTCCAAAAGGAAGCTGTTGTAGGACAGAGGAGAAACTGAGAATTAAACAGACACCAAGAGCCAGATCTTCCATGTTCTCCTCACGTGGATATCCCTGTAATTTTTAGTGGGAAAGAGATGAAAAGTGCAGAGCAGCCAGGTTGTAAAAATCCTTTTAGGTTGCTTGTGATGAGAGAAACCTGGGAAAAAAAAATTCATGCTGTTCTCCATGGCTTTATCCTGGTGAGACCACGGAGTCTCCAGCTGGACAAATCCTCCAGGAGATGCTGAGTGGTCAGGGAGATCATCCTTTGGTTTTCCCAGGATGTTTGAAGGTGTTTGGGAGCAGCTTTCCATGGATTTGAGTTCTTGGATGGCTCCAGGGAAGGGCTGGAGGTGGATTTGGGATGTGGTGTTGGGCAGGTGCCCCCCTGGCTGGGGTGGTTTGGATTTCAGGGCTCCTTTCCTGCAGCCACTGGAGGTTCTCTTTTAAACCTGGACTTAAGCAGAGCTTAAATGAACTGCCTGGAAAGACTCAGTGGGACACATCTCATGGTGGTTCGGTTTAGGAGCCACTTCTGGGTTAAAAAGAAGCAAAAACACCAATCCTGGATAGGGGGGAAGAAAATCCCAAAGGTTTTTGGGAACCTGTAACTAGAGGAGGTGATGCTTTTTTCAGGAAAAGCATTTTGTTTTCTCAGAGGGTTTCCTGTCTCCCAGAGCGCATCCATAATCCAAGATTTAACAATGGGATTTTTGAATTCCTACATGCCCTGCTCTGCTCTTTTTGAACTGATAAATCCATATAAAAAGATATAATTTGATAAATATGTAATTTTTCCATCTCCCCTCTACCTCAGACGTGGTGGGAATCAAATGTAGCAACCCAGATTTGGAGTTGACAGCCGAAAAATCCCGAAGAAATGGGGCTGTTCTCGCTCCTGGGAAGTGTTTCCCATCTCCATAACGGGTTCCAGCAGTGGCTGGGGGGTTTTTACAACCCTCATAAAATGAGCAATTCCATCATCTCCAAAGGCTTTTCGCTGCTGCTTTATGGGAAATTAAAAACACCCTAAAAATCTGTATTTCAAATTCCATGAAATCCCCTTTTTTTTTTTTTTTTTTTTTAAGTCAGCCTCTCTCCTGGGGATCACCCAGTTGTCTCTGCTGGCTTGAGGAATTCTCCATCCCAACAGATTGTCCCAAAATGTGCCCACATGGATCCCGGTGCAGCCATTCCCCACCTCCTTCTCGGCTGCCTTATCCAGCTTGTGGGAATTTCTCACGTGGAAATCCTGGGATTTGGGGGAAATCCAGGGTTTGTCCATGATGCTGGAGTCATCCTCTCCCTTGGCATGATCCAAAGGACTCCCAGGTGTTTTTCCAACCTGTGATCCACCAGGGTTTGGAGTTTGTGGTGCTGGAGTTTGAATATCCCTGAATGGTGTCTGTCCTGCTGCATTGCACCAGGAAAAACCTGGATTTGGGGAGGAAAATGGGAATGTTGCAGCAGAGAGATGGGAAGGTTTGAGGAGAACAAATCAGGAGAGGAATGTCCACCCCACAGGTGCTGATCTTGTGATGTCCCTCAGGTCCTGGGATCAGGTTTGGGCACCTCCCAGCAAGAGAGACCCTGAGGGGCTGGAGAGTGTCCAGGGAAGGGAATGGAGCTGGGAAAGGGCTGGAGAATTCCTGAGGGAGCTGGGAAGGGGCTGGAGAATTCCTGAGGGAGATGGGAAAGGGCTGGAGAATTCCTGAGGGAGCTGGGAAAGGGGCTGGAGAATTCCTGAGGGAGATGGGAAAGGGCTGGAGAATTCCTGAGGGAGCTGGGAAAGGGCTGGAGAATTCCTGAGGGAGCTGGGAAAGGGCTGGGGAATTCCTGAGGGAGCTGGGAAGGGGCTGGAGAATTCCTGAGGGAGCTGGGAAGGGGCTGGAGAATTCCTGAGGGAACTGGGAAGGGGCTCAGCCTGGAGAAAAGGAGGCTCAGGGGGGACCTTGTGGCTCTGCACAATTCCCTGACAGGAGGGGACAGCCAGTGGGGATTTGGGATCTGGGAACAGGGAGCAGGGACAGGACACAGGGAATGGCTTTCCACTGGATGGGATTTTGGGAAGGAATTCCTGCCTGGGAGGGCGGGCAGGCCTTGGCACAGGTTGCCCAGAGAAGCTGTGGCTGCTCCTGGATCCCTGGAAGGCCAAGCTGGACCCCCCAGCCTGGCCAGGGACACTTCCAGGGATGGAAATTCCAGAGCCTCTTGAGCTGGTGGTGGGATGGGCACAGTTCACATTCCTGGTGTTGGTGTTGAGTGATCTGAGAACTTCACACCTGCCAGGACACATCCACTGCACACCTGGGGCTCAGGTGTGGGAACCTGTGCAGATCCATGACCCGACTCTTAAGCCAGTCCTATGGATTCTGTTCCAAATTTCTTCTCGCCGTCTCCAACATCCTTCTGAAGAGTTTCCTTTCCTTCAGCTTGAAAAGCGTCTCGTGGTCAATCCCTGAGGAGTCCCTCCCTGGGGCTGGGGGCGCTCCTCAGCCCTGCCAGTGTCCCAGGACTGGGATCACTCCTTTCCCTGCAGTGCCAGCGCTCCAGGCCCATCTTTGTTCCATCAGAGGAACGACTGATGGCGAGGGAGAGAAGCTTTCCTTTAATCCGACCCAGTTCAGAGTGTTTGGGGTAACTCCTCCCTCTTCCCACATCTCTCTGAAATCGCCCAGATGGGAATTTGAGCTTTGAGAGCTCGGGCTGTAATGGGGAACAGCTTCCGAGCAGGGTTGTGTGGGAATGCTGGGGGAGAAGGAGAAGCTCCATGTGGAAACTGGGTGAAGGAGAAGCTCCATGTGGGAATTGGGTGAAGGAGAAGCTCCATGTGGGAATTGGGTGAAGGAGGAGCTCCATGTGGGAATTGGGTGAAGGAGAAGCTCCATGTGGGAACTGGATGAAGGAGAAGCTCCATGTGGGAACTGGATGAAGGAGAAGCTCCATGTGGGAACTGGGTGAAGAAGCTCCATGTGGGAATTGGGTGAAGGAGAAGCCCTGTGTGGGAATTGGGATCTTCTCTCTGTTCCTCTTGCCTCAATTCCCACCCAGCATTTCTCACTTTTTCCCACCTGTGGGCTTCCCCAGAGTCCACACATGGATTTGTTCCTCAGCCTCAGGGTCCTCGAGGGGTCACTTTGTTCCTGTGGATACGGAACAGGAGCTCCCATCACTTGGCTTTTCTAGGATGGCTTTCCAAGGCCTTTTCCAAGGAGATCCCATCACTTGACTTTTCCAAGGCTTTATCCAAGGAGCTCCCATCACTTGGCTTTTCTAGGATGGCCTTCCAAAGCTTTATCCAAGGAGCTCCCATCACTTGGCTTTTCCAAGGCTTTATCCAAGGAGCTCCCATCACTTGGCTTTTCTAGGATTTATCACTTGGCTTTTCCAAGGTGTT
The DNA here is from genome assembly GCA_013397075.1 of Rhabdornis inornatus. Classification (NCBI taxonomy): domain Eukaryota; kingdom Metazoa; phylum Chordata; class Aves; order Passeriformes; family Rhabdornithidae; genus Rhabdornis; species Rhabdornis inornatus. The sequence continues at coordinate 26,877 of VWZS01008907.1, forward strand.
ATTCAAGGAGATCCTGTCACTTGGCTTTTCTAGGATGGCCTTCCAAGGTTTCATCCAAGGAAATCCCATCACTTTTTTCTAGGACAGCCTTCCAAGGTTTTATCCGAGGAGATCCCATCACTTGGCTTTTCCAGGATTTATCATTGGCTTTTCCAAGACTTTATCCAAGGAGTTCCCATCACTTGGCTTTTTTAGGACGACCTTCCAAGGAGATCCCATCACTTGGCTTTTCCAAGGCTTTATCCAAGGAGATCCTGTCACTTGGCTTTTCTAGGATTTGTCACTTGGCTTTTCTAGGATTTATCACTTGGCTTTTCCAAGGCTTTATCCAAGGAGATCCTGTCACTTGGCTTTTCCAGGATGGCCTTCCAAGGCTTTATCCAGGGAAATCCCATCACGTGGCTTTTCTAGAACAGCCTTTCAAGGCTTTATCCAAGGAGATCCCATCACTTGGCTTTTCCAGGATTTATCATTGGCTTTTCCAAGGCTTTATCCAATGAGGATGACTTCAAGATCCCCATCCTCCCTTGAGGAATCCTGAGATGCTCCATTCCCCAGATCTTATCCGTGGCCACGAGCAGATCGTTCCACATTCCCTTCCCTGGGAGCTGCTCCAGCCTCCATCCCGGAGCTGCCATCAGCAATCCCGTGTCCTCCAGAGGGAATCCTGCCCTCAGGTGATGTTTTTGAGGGATGGAGTCACCGGCTGGGTCCATTTTTGCCGCTCAATCCCTGCAAGGCCCTGTCCCCGCGTGCGCAGCCGCGCCGGGGGCGCAGGCAGAGCGATCCCCCCGTTGGCTGTAATTAATTAATTTACAGTGGATGTCTCTTTTCTGCCGTGCCTTTGAACTCCTTATTCTTTGTGCATTGTAAAGGGCTTAACGGTTCCTGTTCCTTGATTCTTTCATCGGTGAAATGTTTTGGAAGAGAGGTTGGAGTCCCCCTGTGACCTGCCCTGGGTGGCCCAAGCCTGTAGACCTTGCAAAGACATTACTTTTTTGGCCTGAACACAAACCCCTCAAACCTTTAGCCTGGCTAAATGCTTTGTACAAACGGCTGCATACTGATCTGCTCTATTCTGCCGTGATTTTCTGCTCGAGGGGCTGCTCTGTAGGTTTGCTTGCTGTGTTTGCCGCTTGCCTTGGTGGTGAAGAGGGGACAACAAACGAACCCGACAGTACTGAGGCCAACACTGCGCTCGGTTGTTCCGAGAAAATTATCCTGAAATCTGCTTGAAGAGATTAAACCCAAGAAGAACTGGCTGTGTCTCCTCTCTAAAGGCTCCGCTCTGGTCTTTGTTTCTCCTTTTTTGCTGCGAGACTTTGTTCATTCCTCCTTCAGAATGAGCTGGTGGCATTGGTATGTAAAGTGTGACCTGCGATTACAGGAGGTGCGGCTCCTTCTCCAGCAGCCCGGGGGAAGCATTGCATTCATTCCTCCAGCCCGGGGCTGCTGCAGCTTTTCCGAGTGTCTGGGCCGAATTCCTGCTCTCCTTTCTTCTGGGATACGAAAAATATCGGCTCCTACATCATTTCTCCTTGGACACAAAAAATATCAGCTCCTATACCATTTCTTCTGGAACACAAAAAATATCAGCTCCTACATTATTTCTCTTGGGCACAAAAAATATCAGCTCCTACAGAATTTCTTCTGGAACACATAGAATATCAGCTCCTATACCTTTTTTCCTGGGACACAAAGAATATCAGCTCCTACACAATTTCTCTTTGGACACAAAAAATATCAGCTCTTACATAATTTCTTCAAGACCACAAAAAATATCAGCTTCTACATTATTTCTTCTGGAACACAAAGAATATCAGCTCCTATACCTTTTTTCCTGGGACACAAAGAATATCAGCTCCTATACCTTTTTTCCTGGGACACAAAGAATATCAGCTCCTACACGATTTCTCTTTGGACACAAAAAATATCAGTTCTTCCATTATTTCTTCTGGAGCACAAAGAGTATCAGCTCTTACACCGTTTCTTCTGGGACACAGAGAATATCAGCTTGGATGCCATTTCTCTTCTTGGATGTCAATCACAGAATCCCAGAATTGTAGAATTGGGGTTGGAAAGGACATTGAAGACAATCTCGTTCCAGCCATGGGCAGGGACACCTTGTGCTAGAAGGTTCCAGAGCTTTGTTAATTCAGTGTTGATGAATCTTTTGATGAGAATTGCTGTTCAATTAAGCATTGGCTCAAGGTGTGACCATCCTAAGTTTTGAAGTGTCACTCCATAACTCTCCCAGCTTCATCCAGTGGCTTCCTTAGGAATCACAGGCTGGCTTGGGATGGAAAAGATCTTAAAGACCATCTCATTCCAGCCATGGGCAGGATCACCTTTCTCTAGAAGGTTCCAGAACGTTGTTAATTCAGCATTTTGATGAAAATTGCATCTTAAATCAGTGTTGGCTCAATGTGTGACCACCCTAAGTTCTGAAGGGCAGTGTCACCCCATAACTCCTCCAGCCTTCCTCCAGTAGGTTCCTTAGGAATCACTGATTGGTTTGGGGTGGAAAAGACCTTAAAAACCATCCAGTTTGGGATGGAAAGAACCTTAAAAACCATCCAGTCCCAACCCCTCCATGGGCAGGGAACCGTGGGAAGAGACAATGGGCAGACACAGCTAAAGGTGAGCTGCTGAGGAGCAGATGTGGCTTGGGATGAAATCTCTCTTGGGATGAAATCTATTTTGGGATGAAATCTCTCTTGGGATGAAATCTGTCTTGGTCTGAAGTCTGTCTTGGGATGAAATCTCTTTTGGGATAAAGTCTGTCTTGGGATGAAGTCTCTCTTGGGATGAAATCTCTTTTGGAATAAGGTCTGTCTTGGGATGAAATCTCTTTTGGGATAAATTTTTGTCGTGGGATGAAATCTGTCTTGGGATGAAATATCTTTTGGGATGAAGTCTGTCTTGGGATAAAAGCTGTTTTGGGATGAAATCTGCCTTGGAATGGAGTCTGTCTTGGGTTGCTCACAAGCAGCTGACAGCAGTGATAAATTCACCAGCCTTGTGAGAACATTCACAATCACAGGCATTTTCTCATGAGGATTTGAAGTTCATGCTTTGGGGAGGATCTTAAATTTCCCAACTCTGTGTGTGCTCCCAAATAGATGCTGAACAGCTGCGAGGCCCTTGATCCAAAATAGAAACTCGCTTTCCTCGCAGTCCTTCCAGGGTTTTATTTCCAGGATTTCTCCAAATGTAATCAGGAACATGAGGTGACCCCATCCCTGGAGGGTAGGACATCGTGGTTGGGTTCCTCAACCCAGGGACATCTCCTGAGCCACCCAGGGGAGTTTCACCTCTTGAGAAGGTGCTCAAGCACCATTTCTCACTCCCAAACATCTTTATTTTCTCAGGTATTGTGCTTTTCCCAAGTGGGGTGTTGTAGGATTGATGTGGCTTTTGGGATAATTGTTCCAGATGGGACAGTGGGGTGTAGAGGGGATGTGTAAAGATGATTTATCCCTTGCAGATCAGAGTCAGAGGGTTTGGGTTGATCCTCCCTCTTTGCTGGCTCGGGCAGGCTGCAGTCAAATTTTATGGCAAACCTACATTTAAAATGCCTTTGCAGTTAGGATTAATTAAAACAGTTTTTGAGGGACACATGTGAAGTCACTTTGGGCTCTTTGCACCCGGAATTCTGCGGGGTTGGTCAGTGGGATTGGCTGGAGCTGAGCTGCTCCAATCTCAAGGAATCATGGAATGGTTTGGGTGGGCAAGGCAAGGTGTCCCCCAAGGGCAGGGACACCTTCCACTGTCCCAGGTGGATCCAACCCAGCCTTGGACACTCCCAGGGATCTGGGGGCAGCCCAGGCTCTGGGAACCTGTGCCAGGACCTCCCCACCCTCCCAGGGAAGAGGGAAGAACTTCCTCCTGTTCATCCCAGTCTAGTCCCATCCTGTGCAAAACCCCAAGGGCACGACCGTGGATGGTTCCCGCTGACTTTGTTTCGTGCTTTTTCTATCCAAAATCTCAATACGAACAGTCACATCCATAATTTCCCTTTTTATTCTTTTATTACTCCTTTTGACTCTTAGCTTCAGATAACAGCAATGATTTCCCAGCCATGTTTGCTCTTGTCCTGCAGCGGTTGTCACTTGAGTGATCGCTGCAAAGATGAGCGATGGTTTCAATCTCAAAGCTCTTCTGGCATCTGAGACTATTAAAAAGCAGAGTCTGGGAAGGGTCCCCTGTGCCCCTGGAGGTGCCTGTGTCTGGCTTGAAGGATGTTCCCCATCCCAAGGTTTTAATGGAAGGTGGAGCAAGGGAGCTGATTAATAACCCTGCTTTACTTCCCCGAAATGAGGGACAGGACCGAATCCTGGTGTTCCACTCATTAATCTCTTCTTGTTAGAGCCAAGGGGCTGCTCTGTGATTGGGCAGCCCTAGGAAAGCTTTGGAAATGGGAGTGTGATGATTTATGTTCCCGATTTTTGTGGCGTTGGCTTGGAAATAGGAAAACTTTTGGGAGGGAGAGCGTTGAAGGCAAAGACCACCTGACACGGAACGGCTTTGTGCATTGGTACCTCTGATTAGTCATGGGGACAAAAGGCAAAATCCTCCTTCCACATTGCCCAGCCATCCCTAATCCTCGTCTTTGTGGGGCTTTAGGAGCTGTTGGAGGGTTCCTGTAGCTAAAAACAGGGATAAATGAGCAATAACGGGCCGTTAACTGAAAAATCTGTACTTGGTGTGTATTTTCCCTCCTTTCTCCCTTTTTGCCATCGCACCTGGCTTCATCCCAAAGAAACATTTCATTCCTCCAGCTCCTCCAGTGCCTGCAGGAGCCACACAACTCAACCCCAGGCAGATGCTCCCCCTCGAGCCTTTGGTGGCCTCACAAGCCAGGTCCCCTCGGTGCCGAGAGGAGAGCAGAGATGAAGCTGTAACTGCTGAGGGTGAAAATGAAATGAAGTTGGGCAGAACCAACCTCAAAAAAGACGCCCTCGGATGCGTGCAGGCGTCGGCTTCATGAGCATTCCCAAGGAAAAAGCTGCTAAAAGCCATGGAAGAACCAAGGTCCTCTAACATGGATCCATTCAAGCGCCCTCAGAGGGCTTAGGTTTGGTTTAAAGAATGGATTAGGAGAAAAACGAACGACCAAAGTATGGAATTTTTGGCCAGATTAGCCTGGAAGGAGATAAATGTGGCCTTGGAAATATCCTCTTCGCTTCAGGAGCCAACATTATTCAGTTGTCAGATGTCTTCATCCACCAGAAATAAAAATGCCACCCAACGGCCGCGGTCCTCCCCGTTTGGGCTGACCAAGAGGCGCCATCACCAGATCATGCAAATAATCTGCTGCCTGATAATTAATGACGCGGCCAGGCATATTTTTTTGATGAATGCTGGTGGAGCCTGGTGACAGGCGTGAAATTAGAAAATTCCTTCAGCGCCCTAAAATATAAATAGCTTTCGGAACTGAAAGGAGTTTCACAGCTGAAGATTTTATTGTGTTGAGAGGAAAAACTTTTCCACCCCCATCCCCCCCTTTCTTCTGGGCGAGTTGTTTGTCCGTTCACAAAACAAATACTCTGAAGCCCAGTGCGGCTCATGGGAATAAATTTCAGGTCGAATTAGTACAGTTTCCTTGCTGTCAGGACGGTGGAATTAATGGTGTTTTGATGACACGAATTTTGAAGGGCGAACAAAGACGCTGAAGGGAGGGAGACATGACTCCTTAGAAGCGCGGTCCTCCTCTCCCCCAGCCTCTCTTGTCTTCCCTGTCATCCGTCTGCCAATCTCCCTGTCCATGGTTAGTTAAAGGCGCTTTTTATCCTCTTTTCTTTCCCACAGAGTTTGCCAGATCCGGCCCAGTGCCTGGGTTCCAAGGGGACACGCTGCAGTTGGCCTTCATCGACTTGAGACAAGTAAGTCTTTGTGTTTTTGTTTTTTGTTTTGCTTTTAAGATGTGTGACTGAAGACCATCAGGTCTTAAGGGAAGGGAGAGGAGGGGAAACGGCGTCAGTGATTTACGCCAGAGACCTATATTTCCCCCCTCCTCCTCCTCCTCCTCTCGAAGCCACCTCCTTAACCGAGCGCTCCTGGAGATGGTGGTGGAGGTGAAAAGGGCTGGTGGAAAGGGGCGAGGAAGAAAGCCAGGCCTGACCCTGGCCAACGGGGCCATTGTGCTGGCGTTGGCTGGAGGGACCGCGGCGACTCCGCGGCCGAAGCCGAGCAGGTGCTGGGAACAGAGAGGGAGCAGTGATGCAGAGCCCGCCCGCCTCGGGGACCTTTGTTCCCAGAGAATGCCCACGGAGGAATTTGCATTCCCCTGTGTCCGTGTCCCCTCTCTGTGTCCCCTCTCTGGGCTCTGCCCCCCCCCCCCCGCCCCGGTCCCCTCTTCTGCAGGCGCTTCCCGGCCGGGAATGACAAAGTGGCTCTTGGGGAAGATGGTTGGGGAAGGCTCCACCCGTCGGTGGCCACCTCTGGAGGGGGCCCCGTTGCAGCCAAGTTGACCATAGCAGGTACTGAGGCCTTTGTGGGGCTTTGGCAGCCAATTTTGGGAAAAGGGCCATTCTGGGGAGTCATTTGTTTGGGGAGAAATGGGCATTATTGATACACTAGGCCGGGGGAGAAGTGAGGTGGTCCTGTCATCTCTTGGCACTGAAGATGGATGGGTTGGAGAGAAAGTCTGAATGAAGTAAGACTCAATGACTGATGCTTCTCTCCTATTAAAACAATCTTTTTTTGTCTGTTAAACCCCCCTGGCTTTGTCCCTGCTGCCATCATGATGCAGTGCCTCTTGTTCGCGGGGTTGACGTCGTTTGCATTCTGAAAACTTTCGGGTGCCGAGGGTATTTCTTAAATCTGCATAATCCCTTGTATCGATGATCTTGCCCCTGCCTCTGATTCGTGCTGGAGCTGCTTTCAACCCGCCAGGGTTTGAGAACTCCTCAGAATCCAATTGATGTGCGGGGAGCCATCTGTCATGCCATGACACTTGTGTTAACTTTAATAACATCAGGACGCCGCTTTTCGGGCCCGGGCCTGCCAGGAACTGCCAAATTTGTTTGCAAAACGGTCCCAGCAGCTCCATGGGAGAGGTGCGTGTTATCACCAGGCTGTGCTGATGCTTTTATCTTTATTTGCTGCTTGGCACTTTATTGACTGCGGCGCTCGACGCGCCCGCGGCCTCCTGGCTGTGAGGAAATGTGGAGGCTTTGGGTCTTTTCCAAGCTCCAGGCTGTGAATGTGGGGATTTTGGAAGGGGAAGATGGGGCTCTGGGAGGAATGAAATTCCTGAAAATGGCTCGGTGAGGTTGAGCCAGTGAAACGTTTGGGTTCATGAGCACAAAACAGCAGCCAAAGGGACCCGGGTGAGGAGGAGGAGGAGGAGCAGGAGCCTCCTCATCCTTCCTCCTCTGCCCAGTGGATGTCTTTGGACACAGAGGTTTTGTCTTTGCTTCAGGAGGTGCTCCCAAGTTTTGTCCTTGCACGTAAAACCAGCAGCACCTCTGAATGTCAAGGCTGGGTTGGACAAGGGTTGGAGCAGCAGAAGGTCCCTGTCCGTGGCGGGGGTGGCACTGGATGATCTTTGAGATCCCTTCCCTCCCAAATCATCCCAGGATTCTGGGAATATGCCAGGAGAAAGGGGAGATGCGAGTTCCAGGTGAGGATGGGAAGTCCTGGATCTCCTGGATGATGGATGATGATGGATGGGGGGAAGAACACGATGTTGTACAGATAATGGAGAAGAGCTGACCCGGCCCTGACTTTTCCAGCAGCATGGAAAGATGAGGCAGTTCCCACTCCCTGCTCCTGTCCATGACCTGATCCGGTGGCTCAGGTGTCACCAGACTCCATCCAAGCAGGGCTCTGGTGGCTCCTCTGTGGCCACCAGACCTCCAGCACTTCTTGTTGGGAGCAGGGAGAGGTGGGAAGGTCGTGGGTGAAGGTCTTTGGTTGTTCCTTGACTTGCCCTGAAATTTCTGTCTTTGGACTTGGCTTTCTTTCTCATTTAAGTCATGAAACTAAACTGGAACAGAGCAGATGAAATGGGATATTGGGAAGGAATTCCTCTCTCTGAGGGTGGGGAGGGGCTGGGCTGGAATTCCCAGATTTGCTGTGGCTGCCCCTGGATCCCTGGAAGTGTCCAAGGCCAGGTTGGATATTGGGGCTGGAATAATGGGAGATGTCTCTGTCCATGGCAGGAGGTGGAATGGGATGAGATTTAAGGTTCCAACTCAAACCATTCCATGATTCTGTGAAGTGTCACCACAAGATTGATTTAAATGGAATGACCTGGCTGGAAGGGAAGGAGGGAGGAAAAATGTCTGGGCAAAAACTCACCAAAGAGATTTCCCTTCCCAACATATTTCAGTAGGAGCTGTTGCAAAACATTTGTAAATCCGAGAAAATTTTCGGAGTAATGAGAGATGATTAAGGGAGTGACCAAAATTAATAAAATATGAAATGATAGGGAAACGTGGTGACTTGGTTTGTGCCTTGGTACAGATCCTTGTAGTGGGAAATAAACCCTAAAATGATGTCACTGTTTAAAGGCATCAGAGTTTGTCCTTGTTCAGAGCAGCAGACTCAAGTTTAGCGAATCAAAATCCTGATTTTCCCCTTGTGCCCAAGGAAATGGGGAGCAATTCCATCCCTGTCTGGCAAAGAGGAAGAGTCAAGCCCAGAGAACCAAACTCACTATTTTGAGCAGGCAGAAATGTAAAATGGGGCTTGATTTCCTATTCTGGGACAATTCAAAATCCATAAATACCCTCAATGAAGTCATAAAGGAAACCAACCCCCATCTCAAGTCCTTCTGTGGGAGTGAGACTCAAATATTTAAGGTTTTACAAGGAAGGAATATTTGCTTTTCCCCTCTTCCAGTTTAAATGTTGCTCTTGCACATTCGGTGCTGCATTTTAGAAACCTGAAATGAATTTAGTCCCATAAATAACCTTGCTGAAATTTGAAATAATCAATTCTCTGGATCTTCACCAAACACCCCTGAATTTCCAAACACCACTGGAGATCTCCAGGTGCTCTCAGGTCATTCCCAAGCCTGCATGTGGAATCATTCCCAGTTTTCCCCGCAGCTGGAAGTGTTTGAATTTTTGGTTTTCCTGGGTTTGTTGTGAGGAAGTTGGTGCAAGAGGAGGGTTTAGTGCTGCTCTGTGAGCTCCCTGCACTCCCTGATCTCTCCTGGAAGCCAGATCAGCTCTCGTGGCCACCTTCCAAGGAAAATCTGTGTCCAGCACTTGAGGAATTTCACTCTGGGCTCCAGGGAGGGAATTAGAGCTCCCAGCTCCCAGCCTCTCCTTCGTGGCAGTGAAGCACAAATCCTGAGTGCTGGATTTCCTCTGCAAGTGCCAGCCTTGGCTCTGAGGGATGTTTGGAGCGAGGCAGGTGGGAACTCACCTGGATTGAGGCACCTGAATATCCAGGGGATGAGGACAGGGAGATTCCATGTGGGAACTCACCTGGATTGAGGCACCTGAATATCCAGGGGATGAGGACAGGGAGATTCCATATGGGAACTCACCTGGATTGAGGCACCTGGATGTCCAGGGGATGAAAACAGGGAGGATCCATGTGGGAACTCACCTGGATTGAGGCACCTGGATGTCCAGGGGATGAAAACAGGGAAGTTCCATTTTCCTCCTCCGGTGTTTTCCTGCTTTGCTTTGTGCAAACTTATTGGGTTTGAGTTTCAGCATCAGCTCCTCAAACCCCATCAGTGAGGTTAAGACAGGCAAGGCCAGGCTTAGGTGGGATCTTGGGAAGGAATTCCTGCCTGGGAGGGTGGGGAGGGGCTGTGCTGGAATTCCCAGATTTGCTGTGGCTGCCCCTGGATCCCTGGCAGTGTCCAAGGCCAGCTTGGATCCATCTGGGACAGTGGGAGGTGTCCCTGAACATGGATGGGATGGGATGGGATGGGATGGGATGGGATGGGATGGGATGGGATGATTTTAAGGTCCCATCCAACACACCCCATCCCATGACTCTGCTACTGCTTGTGCCATGGGAAGTGCTCTGTGTGTGTTTTCCTTTTTTGGGATCCAGCTGTGATTATTGTGGGATCCTGCTGAGCCCTGGCCAGTTGGGAATGGGAGCATCCCTCTGATGTGTTCCTTTTTCTTTTATTACCCCTGATGGAGACACTTTTAAATAAAAGAATGATTCCCTCGTGAACACAAATTCCCTTCCATCCCTGCTCTGTGGTGGAATCCTGGAATGGTTTGGGTGGGAAGAGACCTTAAATCCCATCCCATCCCACCCCTGCCGTGGCAGGGACACCTCCTACTATCCCAGGCTGCTCCAAGCCCCCACCCTTGGACACTTCCAGGCATCCAGCAGCATCCATAACTTCACCCAGGTTTTCTCTCCCTCCTGCACCGTGTGCAGTCACCAGATGTTCCCATTTCCTTCAGTCCTACACCTTTTTATCTAAAAATAATAAAAAGAAAATAAAATAAAAGAACCTTTTTATCTAAAAATAAGAACCAAACAGAGGAGCAAAGCTGCAGTGGGAGCTCATCCCTGAGCCTGACATTCCAGAATCCTGGATTCCTGGGCTCTGTGCCTGGTTTTGAGGAACCACCTGCTCCCTTGGAGCACTCTGTTCAACTCCGGTTGTGCAGGAATGGTGGGCATCCAGCCTGGCTTCTTATCAAATACCAGCTGATAAATCAGGTGTTTGGATCCCCCTCTGGCTTGGCTGGTGGCTGCTCTGGAGGCTCTGGGAGGGCTGGAATTGTGTCCTTGTGTCAGGCACTGGGAATTGTGTCAGCTCCCCAGGGAATGGTTGTGGGCAGCGCTCCCGGGGATGCTCAGGGTGGGGCTCTTGGGGTGTCCTGGGCAAGGGAAGGACTTGGGCTCAATCTTGGCTCCTCTCTTCCCACTCAGGACATCCCATGAGGTGTAACCCTGTCTCCTGCTGCTTCCATGTGCTCCAGGGCTTTTTCCTAGGGAAAGCCCTTGGAAGTTTGGGCTTGGTGTGGCACTGGTGGCTCTGGCCACCTCTCAGCTCTGTCACCATTTCCATGGTGGGAAGCTGGAGCCAGTCCCTCCCAGGCAGCACCCAGGATGCCCTGAAGGCTCATTCCCACCAGGCAGGGAGCTCTGGCTTGTTTTTTTAAACTCCTGTTTATATTTCCCCGTTGAACGTGGCTCCCCAGCCCTGCAAATCCAGCAGACATTTGGGGAGCAGAGCACAAACAAAACTTTGGGTGAGCCCGGGGCCATCCTGCTCAGCAAACTGGTTTGGCTGATCCTTGCCAGCTGCTTTTGCTGGGAGATTCACCAGAGGCTGAGAACCACACTGAGAGGGGATGATCAATTCCCCGAGCTCTCCCGCCGAGGTGTCTCCTCCCGCATGTCCCTGCTTGTGTCTCCAGGGTTTCTGCAGCTCCCGAGGCTTTGTTGCCTCCTTAGTCACTGGATGCAGGAGGGCAGAGATGAAAAGGTGACTCACGAGGGGTTTTCAGCTCCTTTCAGTCCCTGTTGTTCATCTCCAAATTGTTCCCTTGGCTCCAGCACCCTCCACCCCACTGCTTTACCTGGCTTCAACCTCAGAGCTGGGCCAGGGCTTGGAATTCCCTGCCCAAAGTGGGATCTGAGCACCGGGGGTTTGTCCAGGGAAGCTGTGGCTGCCCCTGGATCCCTGGAATTGTCCCAGGCTAGGCTGGACACTGGGGTTTGGATCCCCCTGGGGCCGTGGGAAGTGTCCCTGCCCATCCCAGAGCGTTGGAACTGGATGATCCCCATGGTCCCCATCCCAAGCCATTCCATGACCCCATGATTTTGGGAAGCCAGGTTGTGCTTTGGGGTTTCTGTTCACCCTCAGTGCTCAGGGCCCTTTGCAGGGAGCGTTTTTGCCCTGGAAAGACAACATTTGCATTTTGCATCTTTTTTTGCTTTATAATCAGGTGGGGAAACACCCCCAAGACCACCAACCTCTCCCCTTCTCCCTGTTTTCCTGCATCCTTTACTCCTGTGAATCCTTGCTTATAACAACACTTTAACCCTTCAACCACTTTTCCTGTGGTCTGTGCCCCACTGTCCGGTCCAGCCCGGTGTCCCAAACCCCTTTTCCAGCTCTGGATCCCTGCCCACAGCTCCCCAACGTGCCAAGGGAAATGCTGAATTCCAGAATTCCATAAATCTCCCCTGGCAAACACCTCAGGCACTCGGGAAATAGAGGTGTGAAGACACAGGTTCCTAATTCCTCATTTCCCAGCAAGGAGAGGTTGGAGCTGGTTGGATCATTACCCTTAAATCCAGGATTTTGCTGTTCAGATCCTATCTCCAGGCTTTTAATCACCTCCTTGGCTCCTCTCCAAGCTCCTTACACTGGCTGATATCTCCTGGATCATTAATCCAGCGTTATTAATCACCTTCATTAAGGTGGTGCCCACAGGCCATCCAAAAGTGCCCGTTCTGCTGCTTCTTGTGCAAACACGAAGCCCTGAAGAGTGAAGAGATAATGGAGAGCAGCAAGGGCAGGTGCCTGGCTTCCAGCTGAGCTAATTACTGCTAATTAAAGGATATTTTGTTTCCTAACACCCCAGAGTGTGATGGAGGCTTCTCCAGGCATCCATAACCACATCAGCTTCCCAGAAGTTGTTATTATTATGATTATTAATATTCATATGATCGCCTCCATCCTCTGTCCCACCTCCCCAGTTCCAGAAACCCAAATTATCCTGGCTTTCCTAAATGCCAGGTTGCCTGGGGAAAAGCCAAAGCAAAGCTGCAGTTAATTCCTGGTGGACCTCAGGGGTGGCTGAGTGTCCTCTCCAAGGTCACTCATCAATTATTTCCTTAACACAAGGAAAACACCTGTACATTGGATTTCTCTCTCCAGAAATGCCTGGATTCGCGCCCTCAACCCATAATTGGAATTGATTTACCTTTGAAAATCCGTGAAGTTGCAGATTTATGGAGTTAAAGGGCTGGGCAATCCTTCCCAGGAAGAAATCTTCCCTAATGCCCAACCTGAGCCTCCCCTGGCACAACCTGAGGCATTTCCTCTTTTCCTGTGGCTCGTTATTTTGGAGAAGGGGCCATTCCCTGTTAAAATATTGTCTCCATCCCTCTCTCTCCCACCCCATGGCTCCCTAAAAACACTTGGGAGAGGTGGAGAAACAGAAAGAAGATGGAGGGAAACCAAAATCATCAAACCCAAACCTGCAGATGTTTGGTGAGGTGCCCTTTTTTGGCTTTATTTCCTGCTCCCAGTATCACCTGATCCTTGGTGTTCACGTGTGACCCCAGGCAGGGACATCAAAATGGGATGTTTTCCCTGGAAAACCAACTGGATCTGGGTCAGAATCTGTCCCAGGGCAGCTGGGAGACATCTAAGAAGCAGCAGGAGATGTTTAGGGAACTTTTTTGGGGCCTCCTGAAGTCCAGGCTGAGCTCCAACCCATGGCCCTGCTCTTCCAGGTGTCCCACACCTCTGGGGCTGCTCATCCTTCCCGGAATTCCCATCAGGAATGCTGTTCCACGTTGGAGACCCACCAGGGATGATCTGTAAATCCATTTTTCCTCCTTCCAGTGCTTCTCCCCGTGGATCCATGTGCTCAGCCATGGATTGTGGGATGGGGAGCCAGCAGGGATCCCTCCAGGAGGGACATTCCAGAGGCTTGGCCAAACCACTCTGCTCTCTGTTTCTTCCTTGTCAGGCTCAGGGCACTTCGTTGTTTTTGTTTTTTTTTTTACCAGTGCCCAAATCCCAACAGTGTTGGAGAAGGGCACATGGAGTGCTTTATTTGTTTTTAAATCAGTGTTAACTGCCTGACTCACAAAGGAGGGATCCTCCAAAGTTTGGGCTGGAAATCCAAGCTGCCTCTTGCTGTGCTCTGCGGAAAAGGGATGGGAAGAGGGCAGGAAGCACGAAAGCAGGAGCTCAGAGCAGATTTAGAGCCTCAACTCTGATTTTTCCTGCCTTGGTGGGTTTAAACTGGTCTTAGTGTTGCTTTAAACCCAGCCTTTTGTGGTTCAATCCCATTAAAACCCCACGGATCCCTTTCCCCTTCGGCTGCTCGGGCTCCGGATCCGTCACTCTCCATCCAGGAGGGATGCAGTGGCATGGGGAGGACTTTAAAGTGCCTGCATGCTCCCCAGAGCCTCCAAATAAAAAAAAAAACAAACCAAACCAGAGTGCAAACACGTCCTGTTAGCACTTGTGGGCGGTGGGGAGCGCTGCCGGGGTTTCTGGGCGCTGGGAATTGTGGAGCCTGTCGACACTCGGCCCTCTGGAACAATGAAAGCAAACAAACAATCAAATCCTCTGTCACTGGGAGCCTCTCAGACAAAGGGAATAAAGGCAGGAAATGAGGAGCTGGAGAGCGAGGAGCGGAGTTTGGGACCTCGTGGTTGGGTGTTGGATTCCTCGGGATCCCCCAGGTGGGAGAGACCTTTCCCACATTAATCATGGAATCAGGGAATGGTTTGGATGGGAAGGGACCCCAAAGATCCTCTCATTCCAACCCCCTGCCATGGGCAGGGACACCTTCTACTGGCCCAGGGTGCTCCAAGCTGGCTTTGGACACTTCCAGGGATGGGGAGTGACTCCAGCCTGCTCTGCTGGAATTTTATGGCAAAACAAGGAGCCACTCCCGGGGACTCCATGGAGAACCTCATCCCAAGGGACCTTGCACTGGGCCAGGAACGTGTTTGCACTGGGTTTTATTCCTCCAAAATAAATGGAGCCTGTGGCTCCTCCTGAGCACGCTCTGGCTGCCCCTGGTCCACCCTCCCTGGTGGTAATTCCATCACAGGCTGTGCTGTGGGAGCCGGGATCTCCTTCCCGAGATTCCTCCCCTGTAATTGCAGCCAGGAAAACAGACACTGCAGGGAGTCTCAGGGCCCAAACTCCTCTTTATCCCACGGACTGGGGCAGGACTGACGGGAACAGGGAGAGCCAGGGGTGGGTGCCCTTCACCCCCGCAGCTCCAGCTGGGAAACCCAAAACGCTGCGGTGAACCCGGAGCCGCCGCTCCTGGGGGATGAGGAGGAGCTGTCCATAAAGGAGCTTTTATGGAGCTGCCTTTCATCCCTCCAGCCTTCACCTGGTGCCATGAGGTGAGGCTTTCCCCCCCAGGAGCTCCTGTTGCTGCCGGGTTTCCCTGGAATGGGATCCCATCGTGGTGGGTGGCCAGGGAAGCTGTGCCGAGCTCTGGTGCCTTTGAAGCCGTAGGGAAACTTTATCCCAGTGCATCCCCGTCATTCTTCTCCCTGTGACCTCTCGAGGGCAGCTGGATCATTTCCAAGCAGAGAAGCTTTAGCTCCTGGAAAACCTTGGTGTGTTCTGCCAGCCCAGGATTCAACTTCCTGGGATAACGGCATGGGATGAGGGGCAGGACCACTGGGCTCTGACCCGTCAAGGTGACTTTGATTGCGAGGCCTCGGGCTCCTGTATCCCTCAGGAATGAGGGATTAATTCCCTCCCAGACACACAATCTGTTCTCAGAGCCTCCCATTGATTTTTTTTCCCCCGTTGGATTCAAGGAGTGCAAATATTGAGCGGCGTTTACGGAGCGCTGGACACGCGGATTAGGAGGGAAATCGATGGGATGAGGTCAGTGAGGAAGGGCAGAGGAGAGGGAGCTCAACCTCTTCGTGCCTCAAGGGGTGGAGAGAAACTGTGGGAATGATGGTGTGGAGCTGTGGGAGAATCCACCAGAGAGCAGATCACTTGGAACAGGTTAAGAATCGGGATCAGGATGATTTTAACGTCGTATTCCAGCCCGGAATTCCCGGGTCACTCGAGGTGAAGGTGCTGCACATCCCACCCAGCAGCACCAGCCCTTCCCAGATGTCATTCCACTGATGGGTTGACAGCAAGGTGGCACTGTATAGCCAGGAACATCGTGCTGGGATCATTCCAACCTTCCCGTTGGATTCACGGAATCACAGGACGGTTTTCCAATTAATTATCTCACCGCCATCGCGGGATGGAAATGGTGATTGCCATTCCTGGAGGTTCTGCCCATCCCAGGGTGTGTGGGCTTGGTTTAACTGCCATTAAATGTATAAATGGGTTATTTTTAGGCTGGGTCTGCTGGGAGAGTTCCAAGGTGGGTCTGGTGAGAGTGGGGAGTTCTGTGCTCTGGCTCTAAATCCATTTCAGTGCTGAAGTGCAGATTTCCTGCAGAATTCCTACAGGAGAAAGGATTGCCGAGCATCGAAACAAAATCCCGAGGGCGGTGGTGGAGTCCCCATTCCTGGGGGGATTTCAAAGCCCTGTGGAGGTGGCACTTGGGGACACAGTGGTGGCCTTGGCAGTGCTGGGGATGGTTGGACTGGATCTTGGATCGCTTTTCCAGCCCTGATGATCCCGTGATTGCCCGGGTGTGTCAGTGCTGCTGTCGGAAATGCCCGGAGGCGTCGCAGCTGTCCGTGAAGCATGAGTAGATGGGACATGGGGTTTTTTTAGGATTTGTGTCCCGCTTGGAGCAGCAGCTGGTGGATGCTTTTGGGTGCCTGGAATGAGTCCAGCCCCTTGGCTGGGTGTGAGTGACGGGTGGGTAATCGGATGTGTGTCCACATCTGTGTGTGAGCTCCCAGGGGAGGGACGGCAGCCGAGGTGGGGTCGGTGCTGCTGCCTGGAAAGGCTGAGCTGCAACAGAGACCAGGCAGAGCAGAAGGAATGAAACAGGAATTTACTGAAAGGATAAATGGCACTCTGGGCAGTGCAAGAGCCTGGCCAGGCCTACACCCAAATCAAATCCCAGATGGATCCTGGTCACGAGTTTTTACACTTTTATAAGTTTTGGTTCCTCTACACATTGGGGTCAATGATCCACCCACAGCCCCAGGCTATGAAGTCTCAGCCTTCTGTCTTTCCCCTTTCCTCGCTGTTGTTCATGATTTTTGGGCACCAGTTATCCTTGATTCCCCAGCTAGAAAGGATTTGTTTTGTCCAACTCCCTTGTGAAGAGAACTCACTAACACCTTACTAACACCTTACTAACACCTAACGTGGAGTTTCAGAGTTACACACCGGGCAGCAGAGATTCTGAAAAATACAAAAGCTAAACCCCAAGGCATCGGTTCCAGTCCAGCTGTGCTGAAGCAGCTTCACTTCCCGGCTTTAAATGTGATCCTGCCATTCCAGGGAGTTGGGATTTGGGAATGTGGCCTCCAAAAAGGCTGTTCCTGTGGGGGTGGAGGGGACACTGGCAGGTGGGGGTTGGGATCTGCTCCCTGTGGGAAATGACAAGAGGAAACGGCCTCGGGCTGTGCCAGGGACCTGAATGTTGCATTTTAGGGAGAATTTCTTAATTCTCCTTTAATTATCCCTAAATTTCTTAATTCTCCCTAGATTTTAGGGAGAATTTAATAAGGAAAGAATTTTCCAGCCCTGGCACAGGGGTGGAGTCCCCATCCCTGGAGGGATTTCGGAGCTCTGGATGTGGCACTTGGGGACATGGGGCAGTGCTGGCCTGGGCACTGCTGAGTGTCACTGATCTGAGAGGACTTTTCCAGCCTCAGTAATTCCATGATTCTGTAGCTCTTCACACCCAAAATGAACCAACCAGGAATATCCTGGGCCGAGCTTCCATCCTTCAGACTGACTTTGTACCCTGCCCTTTGATAAACCCAAACACTTCGTCCTGGAAATGGAACAAATTCCCCAAAGTGTCACAGATTGAAGAAGATTAGAAATCCTGAGTGCAGTTTGGACTAAATATTGGCACAGCTTCCCTCTTTATTCCCTGCTTATCTACATATCCTGAGCAGCTCCACGGTGGGATCAGCCCAGTGCCAAGAGGGCTCCGTGTGCTGGGTGCACAGGGAGGAAGGGAGCAATTAGCCTAATGGGCTTTAATTGCAGAATCGTGGAATCATTTAGGTCGGAAAAGACCTCTGGGATCTTTAATGGATGAGGATGGAGGTGGTCTGACCACCAGAGCAGGGGTGGCTGCTGTGGGGTTTGCTGGGGGATTGGGGTAAAGGTCCAGGTGTGAGGCTGACCTTTGGGACCAGGAGGAATTCCTGCAGAGGGAGAGAGGATCAGGAAGGGGCTGGAGCTCCAGGAGCAGCTGAGGGCAGGGATGGACAGGATTTTGGGAAGGAATTCCTGCCTGGGAGGGTGGGGAGGGGCTGGGCTGGAATTCCCAGATTTGCTGTGGCTGCCCCTGGATCCCTGGGAATGTCCAAGGCCAGGATGGACATTGGGGCTTGGATCCATCTGGGACTGTGGGAGGTGTCCCTGCCCATGGAATGGGGTGGGAATGAGGTGATTTTAAAGTGCCTTTATTCCCAAACCGTTCCATGATTCCACAATTCAACAATTCCCTCATTAATCCCATCCTAGAGAGAAGAAACTTCCAGTTTTTCCCTTCTCCAGAGCAGTTGTGACTCCAACTCTTTGCAGAGCACTGGGATGAACTTCTCACTGAGAAAATTTGAGAATTTTCTCGCTTTGAAGCCACACGAGTCCCAAAAACGCTGCAGTGTGGAGTCCCTGGGAAAAGCAGCACATGGCGTGGATTTGGTGCAGGAATGATTGGGAGATCCTGATGTTCATTCCCTGATTCCCATCCATGGGATGCCCGAGGGAGGAAGGTTTTGAGGAGACATTGGGGTTGTTTTGGCTGAAGTTTGAAAATGCTGCTGTGAGAATTCAGTCCCAGCGCCGAGAGCTGTGCACCAGCTCTGACTTAAAAAAACACAAATAAATACTGGAATAGTCGGTGTTAACTGGCCCATAAAAAAAAAATAAATAAATACTGGAATAGTTGGTGTTAAATGGTCCAACTTCCTTGGCCCAGCTCGTGTTTTTGGATAATCTGCGGGGATGGCAGCGGTTGGGTCCTGTGAGTCACCCCGAGCCTTCCTCTTGCTTGAGCAAACCCTGAGTTCCCCAAATGGGATAATTCAGCTCCCTGGCTCCATTTATGTCTTTTCTGATTAATTGGTCAAAATTTGGGCTTGGTTTGGCCAGACAGGGCTTTTGTTTGTGGTGCTTAATCGGGAGTTTTGTGTGTTTTGGGGTGAGAGCTCTTGTGAGCAGCGCTTTAATTCCTGTGATTTTCGGTTGGGGTTTTTGTTTGGGATCTTCCCACAAACCCAGGCCAGGTTGGATGATCTTGGAGCAGCCTGGTCGAGTGGAAGGATCCCTGCCCATGGTCTTTTCCAGCTCAAACCCTTCAGTGATGCCATGAAGTGCTGCGTGCTGGGCTGGGGTGGGGCTGGGTTGGAAATCCCGGTTGCCGCCGATACGTGAATTTTATTTAAAGCCCCGCGTGTGTTTTCAGCACGGGCTGGAGCCTGATGTGCTGAACACCATCAAACAGAGTCTGGCTTTTGTCTAGCGTGGTGTCAGGCAGGCAGACAGACAGACAGACAGACGGGGCAGGAGCTGTAGGTGTGACCCAGGCTGTTGGCATCTCCCGTTCGCAGCCTCGCTGGAAGAGCGAACACTCCCCCGATCTAATCTCGTTAAATGTTCCAGGCTGTAATCCCTTAATTTGGCTGCTGACATGAGGGCTGCTGATGGGGAAACGAGGCAGGGGATGGGCACTGACAGCCACGGGAGATTGGGATCTTTTGTTGAGCACATCAAGAGAACCTGAGAGCTCCGAGCCCTGCCGGGCTTGTGCCCGTGACCAGAAATAGTCCCCACAAATGAGTCACGGCTCCAAACCACGCAGGGAACCAAAATCCTGCTGAAAATGCCTGGGTTTGTTCTCATCTTGAGCTGTTCTCGGCCTCTGGGGGGGTCCAAGGGCTCGGGAATCCACATCTGGACTGGTCTGAGTTGGGGATGGGGCTCCAGGGCGAGCTCCCTGCAGGATTTCAGTGCCCAAAGGGGATTAAAGGGAAAGAGGGAGAGAGGCTTTCCACACGGGCAGGACACCAGGGAAATCTTCTAAAGGAAAAGGGGACAGGTTTAGGTGGGGTCTTGGCAAGGAATTCCTGGCTGGGTGGAATTCCCAGATTTGCTGTGGCTGCCCCTGGGATCCCTGGGAGTGTTCCAGGTTGGACATTGAGGCTTGGATCCACCTGGGATAGTGAGAGGTGTCCCTGCCATGGCAGGGGTGGCACTGGATCATCTTTAAAGTCCCAACCCAAACCATTCCGTGACCTTGAATATCTTTTCCAACCTCAACCATTCCGTGATCCTCCGTGCTGCAAAGAAACCAAAAAATGCCTTTTTCTCCCTTTAATTTGCGGCGACTTGGAAGCGAAGTGGACAAAGTCTGTTCTTGCTCTGCTCCTCTTAATGCTTAAAACCTGGAGGGGGGAGGGAATCCTGCCTGGAATGCAGCCCCTGTGCAGGATTGCTTTTCCAAAGTGCTTGAAAACAATCAAATCACTTCTGCAGGAGCGGGGGCTCGCTCGAACAGCCAGTTCTGTCCTGGAGACGAACATTCCAGGATGCCAGAGGAAAATAGCAGGGCTGGAATTCGCCTCGTGTTTGAGGTTAGCTGGAGAGGAGTTTTCAGCCGGGGTGGTTTTATATAGCAGCTCTCGGTGGAAACAGTTTGTCTGTCATATTTTTAGGTTCAGGGATTTCTTGGAGGTCACCCCGAGTTCAGGCTCCTTTCCCTCCTGTCCCGGTGGAGGTGGGAATTTGTGTTTGGAGTGACTGGGGTCCGAAATTGCTGTCAGACCTCGTCCCTCTGCCTGGCAGGTTCGTGGGATGAGTGTGCACGGCTCCTTACCCAGTTTTGGGGGAAATTCTGCTTCTGTTTCATCCCTGTGGAACTCAGAATCCCAAATAGGTTCGGGATGGAAAGGACCTTGAATTCCATCCCACCCCCTGCTATGACAGGGACAGCTCCTGCTATCCCAAGGTCCTCCAAACCCATCCAGCCTGGCCTTGGACACTTCCAGGGCTGAGGAGTTCACAACCTCTCTGCCAGGACCTCGGCACCCTCACGGGGAGGAATTCCTTCCCAAAATCCCATCTAACCCTGCCCTCTGTCTGTTTAAAGCCATAATTTAGGCCATTTAATTATCCCTCTGCCTTTCAGCCACTCGAAACTCCTTCCAAAGGGCCCTTAATAGAAAGCAGAGAAGCCTCCAGCACGAATTTCTCTCCAGTAGCACATTTTTCCTATAGATTATCCTTTAATTTTCATGGAGGGGAATGTTCTGCTGCTGTAAGGAGAGAGCAGAGCCCGTGTGGGGCTGCGTGCATAGAAATGTATGGAGTTACCGACTTTTCCAAGAGGAAAAGGTGATGTCATGGAGTGTGGAAAGAATAATTTTTTTATTTTTTTTTTTATATTCCTGCTCTCATCTGATCACGCTCAGGATATAAATAGTGGGGAAAGGCACAAGGCAGTGAAATGAGAGCCACTCTGGGAAGGCTCCCTGGAGCCCCGGTGCTGGGGTCGGGCAGGGCTGGATCCATCCAGGATCCAGGGGTGTTTTCCAGCACATTAACAGCAGCGTGTGGAGCCATCTGTCACGGCTTGGAGGTGGCCAAGCCACTCAGCAGCTCGTTAGGCAGGGCCAGGAGTGAAAAAATAGCCCAGAAAATCAGGATATAGTGGGAGAAGGGGAGACTGGGGGAAGCAGGGCCCGGGCAGTGCTGTAATTCACTCCCTGGTTTGCTGCTGCTCCCCATCAGCAGCTCAGTGCCCACTTCCCACTGGGAATGTTCCCCTGGAGAAGAGAAAATTCCAGGGAATGCTCAGAGTCCCTGCAGGGGCTCCAGGAGTGCTGGAGAGGGACTGGGGACAAGGCATGGAGGGACAGGACACAGGGAATGGCTTCCACTGGGAAAGGGGAGATTGGGCTGGGATCTTGGGAAGGAATTCCTGCCTGGGCTGGAATTCCCAGATTTGCTGGGGCTGCCCCTGGATCCCTGGCAGTGTCCAAGGTTGGGCACTGGGGCTTGGACCCACCTGGGACAGTTGAGGCATTGTGGCATCAGGATGATCTTGAAGGTCCCTCCATCCCAAACCATTCCATGATTCCACGATTAATGGATTTTTTTCTGGTTTGCTCAAGCTCTGTATCCCCTGAGGCTGAGTTGCCTCCTTGCCTGGAGAAGTGAAACAGGAAAGAAATGAGAGGTGAAAATGTGAGCTGGGAATGGTTTGGTTGAATTCCCTCATTTCTCCCGTGGGATTTGCTGCATTCCAGCCCCCAGAGCTTTGCTCCAAGGGAATCCTCACATTCTGCACTCGTTTGACTCCAGTTATTGGAGTTGGATTTGCTTCATTTTTCCCTGGGCATCCCAGATCCCAATCCAGGTTGGGATTTGGGAGCAGGGCACTTCAGTCAGGGAATCTTCCCGTGCATTTTGGAGCCAATCCAACCATTGCAGGATTTTGGGGAATAATGTCAATTATTGCTCACTCTGAAGTTGTGGATCTCATCCCCAAGTGAGACATGGACAAGAAAGGGAAGGAAATTCCCAACGGAGTTTTGTTGTTTTGACACTTCAGGTGAAGAGCAGAGGGATTTCTCCTGGGACTGCTCCAGGGATTTCTCCTGCCCCCTGAAAATATTATTTTTAAAATCTCTTTTTTCTTTTCTTTTCTTTTCTTTTCTTTTCTTTTCTTTTCTTTTCTTTTCTTTTCTTTTCTTTTCTTTTCTTTTCTTTTCTTTTCTTTTCTTTTCTTTTCTTTTCTTTTCTTTTCTTTTCTTTTCTTTTCTTTTCTTTTCTTTTCTTTTCTTTTCTTTTCTTTTCTTTTCTTTTCTTTTCTTTTCTTTTCTTTTTCCTTTTCCTTTTCCTTTTCCTTTTCCTTTTCCTTTTCCTTTTCCTTTTCCTTTTCCTGTTTTATTACGGGTCACCTCCTGCTGTCCCAGGTTATTCCAGGGATGGGATCCATCTCCTCCTGAGGGTCATTTGCAAGATTTGGGTTGGCTTTGGGTTGGAAAGGTTTGGGAAAACATCCCAGCCCTGCTGGTTGGCCAAGCTTTCCCTTCTTGTCCCAAAAAAAGTGTCTCAGGATGAGCTTCCGCCTGGTTTGCAGGTCCAGAAAAATTCTGAAATTCAGAATCCCAAAGAACCCATTACCAGCGTTCCTGATAATTAATTCTGGAAAGCAGGGGCTGCTCCTCTCCTGATATCCCATTGCTCCCACCCCTCAGGAGTTCCCAAATCTCTGACCCTGGCCACGGAATGTGAGCCATGGAGCAGGAAAGTCCCGGAGCAAAGCCCGGGCCCAGGCCTCTGCCAAAGCCACTGATGGGATCCAGGCTCCTGGGATTGGGATGGAGCTGGTGGGAATGGTGCTCCACGCTTGGCCCCTGCCTCAGTTTCCTCCTCTCCTCCATGAAAACTGTGGAGATGTGTGGAAAAAGCCAAGCAGTAATTGGGAAAGGAAAAAAAAAAAAA
>VWZS01008907.1:50776-61297 GCA_013397075.1 Rhabdornis inornatus
TGGGGGGTAAATGATAGGGTTGCAATCGGATCTCTTGATGAAATCAGCTTTTTGGGGGGGGTGGGGAGGGATTGGATGCAGCAGCCTGGCTCCGCCACGGGAGCTTAAATCTGTCTTAAATCTGTGTTCCATCAAAAAGGCTGGAAATCGCTGAGTGTGTGATGGCATTTGGATTTCATGGACATGACTCCGTCCCATGGGAGTGCTGCTGCCTCTGGAGAGGCTCCTCTGGAACTCCCAGCCCCAAGTGACCTTTGGGAAGGAATTCCTAGCTGGAAGTCTGGGCAGGCCCTGGCACAAAGTGCCCAGAGAAGCCGTGGCTGCCCCTGGATCCCTGGAATTGTCCCCGATTCCAGCGGTGCTGCAGGTGCAGCCCTGGCAAAGGGCAGGAACGTGGTGCAAGAGCTTCCAGTCTGAAATTCCAGGGTTCTGGAGCCAGGCTGGGAGAGCTGGGAATGTTCCCCTGGAGAAGGGAAAATTCCAGGGAATCCTCAGAGTCCCTGCAGGGGCTCCAGGAGAGCTGGAGAGGGACTGGGGACAAGGCATGGAGGGACAGGACACAGGGAATGGCTTCCACTGGGAAAGGGGAGATTGGGCTGGGATCTTGGGAAGGAATTCCTGCCTGGGCTGGAATTCCCAGATTTGCTGGGGCTGCCCCTGGATCCCTGGCAGTGTCCAAGGCCAGGCTGGACACTGGGGACAGTGGGAGATGTCCCTGAACATGGATGGGATGGCATCGAAGGAACTGAATCACCTTTAAGATCCCTTCCTTCCCAAACCATTCCATGATTCTCTCATTCTGTAACCCCTGGGAGCTGAGCTTTGGGGCAGGACTGGGAATCTGGGGCTGTCACCAGCAGGATCAGGGAAAAGCTGGATCTGGGAGGTCCCAGCTGAGGGTCCCAGAGCTCTCCCCCAAACACCCCGTGTGTGACACTCCACACAAGATGTCACATCACCCTCTTGGCTTGGGGACAATCCCAGCAATCCCAGGACTGTGGTGTTTTTCCAAGGAAAGGGCAACACAACTACAAACACCCTTGGGAATGCTGTGTTGAAAACCCGGGAGAAATGCCGGGGCGGTTGGAGAATTTATTTTGGAGATAGCATCTCCCACCTCACATCCTCCAGCTTTCCTCACCTGGGGCAATGAGGAGCTCCCCTGTGCTTCCCAAATTTCCCTGGAATGCCACATCCATCCTGCCTGGGCTGGAGCCTTTATCAACACGTTTGGGTCACTTTGGCTGTTTTTAGAGTGACATCATCGAATTTGTCAATATTAAACGATGTTTTCCCGTCACCTTTCAAGGTGTGAGCAGCATCTTGAGGGAGACGACCTCAGGAGCAGCTTCCTCCTGCCAAAATTGGTCCTGAAGCCTAAATTTGCTTTTATGATGTCTTAAATTAGGCTGGGACTAAGTTAAACCCCACCTCATTTAGCAGATCTTTAAAGGTGCGAGTTTTGCCCTAAAAAGCGAATGAATTAAAGTGATTTTGTGCCACTCTCGTGCTTCTGGTGACCTCAGTGGCCTTGTTTTCCTCTGCCTTCGATGCTCTGAGTCAGGAAAGTGTTTTTCCAAGGCATGGATCCTTAGTCTGGAGGCTTCAGGGTTGAAGGGAGATCACAGGAAGGCTGGAGAAGAGCTTTTCCAAGGACAAGCAGGAATGGCTTTAAGGTGAAAGGGTGGAGATGAGGATTGTGGGAACAGATGGAAGTTCCCTTTCAGTCACTGTCCCAGGATTTATCAGTGCAGGAGAGTGGGGAGACCTTGGAATGGAATTCCCAGATTTGCTGTGGCTGTCCCTGGATCCCAAGGCCAGGTTCGATGGATTTGGATCCACCTGGGACAGTGGGAGGTGTCCCTGCCATGGATGGGATGGATCAAGATGATCTTTCAGGTCCCTTCAAACCCAACCCATTCCATTATTCCATGATAATATCAGCAGTTGGAGCTGCTTCTTGTGAGTTTTTCCCTGGAAAAAAAAGTTTAAAAAAGGAGTTCTGGGACAGAGGATGTGAATTTTCAGAGGAACCTCTTGCCCTGGGACTTCTGGGAATCTGGGATCTTCTCAGCCAACACCTCAGAGCCTGACCAGTCTTTGCAGGGTCGAGCACGTTCACCTTCACCAAACCCATCCTGTTCACCGTGGAACAGCATTCCCAGGGGATCCAATCCCTGTGCCATCCATTCTGTCCTGGCATTCCTCGACACCTCATCAAGCGATTTTTCCGGCTCCCGACCGTCCTCCCGGAGCTGTGGGATTTCTCCGGAGCGCGGTGCCGCCGGAGCCGAGGCGGCTGTGGTTTGGTCTTAGCTTTAGGCTAAACTAAGCCAGATGTTCCAGCCCTGCTTTTGAAGTCGCTCCTCCTTTCTCCCCGTCGCTCCGCGCGCATTCCTTTCATTGCTGGAGCTTTTTTTTTTTTTTTTTTGGAGAACCCCCTGCTCCTGCAGGGAATCCTGGCCCGGTGTTAATCCGTTACTTCTGGGCTTTTCGGGAAGATGGAAATCCAGCTGTGATCTGCAGCAAAACGGCATGCTGGGTTTGGGGTGAAGAGTCAGGAGAGCCACAGCCACCCCAGGTCAGAAGAAATGATGGAGAAACCTCCTCCAGCCTGGTTTCCAAGAGTTCTCCCAGCAGTGCTTGGAAGAGGGAAGGAAGGGAATTTCCAGAGATGATTTTGGGAGTCGGGAAGCTCAAGGGTTGGATGATATTGGGCGATTTTGTCCTTGGTTGTTGCAGAGCTGTTGGAGGGCGTGTCCTACCTCGTGGGATTTGAGGCTTTATTCGAGTTCATCCGTTGATTTCTGGTTCAGATTTTAAAAAAATAACCCCCAAAAAAACTCCACGGCCACATAAATTGGTAGGAAAATACCACAATGAGGCCAGTTTGGCTAACCAGTACATTTGAATTCCGTGATAACTCTAAAAATGGGAAGAAACGTGTTTTTGCACCTGTGAGCAGAGAGCTGGGGGTTTCAACCCTGCTGCAAACCTGCCGGAACTGCTCAAGAAAATTCCTGAAGAAGTTCCTGCTTTTCTTTCAGAGAAAATCCAAAGCATGGAGTGGTTCTTAGTTGTCGGTTCTACATTTTTTATTATTGCTGCTGTTGTTGTTATTATTATTATTATTATTATTATTACTATTATTACAACAACATATTCCAGTTTTTGAGCTTGAGCCTCAGTATTAGAGCCTGAGCCTCGCAGCCTCTGAATTTTGTTGGAGAAGCAATGAGTTAAAAATCTCTGCCGTTCCAGACGCCCTCGTTCTGTCTCAGGGCTGCAGTTCTCAGGAGTTGGTGTTAATTGCTGAATAATCTCCGTGACATTGACGATGAGTGACAACGCAATTACGGCGCTGGGGCTGCTCTGCTGAGGAATTTGGCTGCAGAAGTTGCCTGTGGTTCCCACAGGTGAAACCCTTACCTCATTTCACCAGAATCTGGTTGTCTGGTGAAGGTTAAGCCCGGGAGGAGAAGTTGAGCAATCGGTTCTGGTTTGAGCAAAAAGAAGGGATGAAGCAAAGCTGGGATTTGTGGAATGTTGGTTGTGTCCTTCCCGTGGTCCAGCCCAGCACCAGCACTGAACAGGATCCTAAAAACTTTGGAGTGGAAGGGACCCTAAAGCTTATCCAGTGTCACCTCTGCCATGTCAGGGACAGCTCCCACTGTCCCCAGTATCCAAGCTGGCCTTGGACACTGCCAGGGATCCAGGGGCAGCCCCAGCAAATCTGGGAATTCCAGCCCAGGCAGGAATTCCTTCCCAAGATCCCAGCCCAATCTCCCCTTTCCCAGTGGAAGCCATTCCCTGTGTCCTGTCCCTCCATGCCTTGTCCCCAGTCCCTCTCCAGCTCTCCTGGAGCCCCTGCAGGGACTCTGAGCATTCCCTGGAATTTTCCCTTCTCCAGGGGAACATTCCCAGCTCTCCCAGCCTGGCTCCAGAGCAGAGGGGCTCCAGCCCTGCAGCAGCTCCGGGGCCTCCTCTGGACTCTCTCCAGCAGCTCCACATCCTCCTGAATTTGGGATCCAGGGCTGGGGCATCCTTGGTTTGAATTAAATTTACAAATAAGCAGCACCCAGCACTTCCCACCACAAGATCCATTCCCCAGTCTGTGTCTGTGTGTCTGTGGCAGAACGGAGACCTCAGTTCCTTGTTTTAAAACCCCGCAGATCCATTTCTCCGTGCGAAACCAGCCTGTTCCCCGTGTTCTAAACCATCCCTCGAGGTGGGTTTGTGACACTCGGTCATAGCTGGAGCTGCGTGGTCGGTCACGGGGTGAGCGGGTGATGGAAGTGCTCCAGCAGACAAGTTCACAGCCAGGATTTACTCCCCTGCAGTAAAATCCTAAGGACCACTAAGCTGGGTTTAAACACCCGGGAGATCTATGGGCCTTGTCCTCTGGCGAGATGAGAGTTACTCCCAGTGATAAACTTTGCCTGCTCAGGCGCTGCATTTGTGACGTGTTTAGGAGAGTTTGTCTCCCAGCTCTCACTCAGGAGTGTCTCAGATCATTAAAAACACAAATTAACTCCCAGGCAGCCTTGCCTGGGCAGGAGGGGAAGCTTTGTTTTACAGCTCACACGTTGGTGGTGTTTTAGAGCAGCAGAGCTCCTCCATCTCCATTCCCACCACCCAGGCTGGCACTCTGCTCCGTGCCTCGCAGTTTGGAAGTTTGAACGGGATTTACAAGTGGGGCGTGGAGCAAATGAAGGATTCTTTTCACCTGAAGTGATGGCAGAGGCCTCTCCCGACTCCTAGGCTGGGAGAGCAGCCCTTGCCCCACTCGGATGTTGGATTTCGGGCTTGGTGTGAGGTGTGAGGCCAGGCTTTGTTGGCAGGCTGGAGCTGTAACCTGATTAATCTGAGCAGGTAGGGGAGGAACACGATCCATCAGCAGCACCGCTGGCAGCACAGCCAGGCCGGCAGGGAATTTTTCATCAGGGGCCCTCCGAGAGGAGGTGTACGTTACCGAGGGGGGAGAAAGGAGAGAACCTAAGCCAGGCTTTCATCCGCGGGGATATTGCCTAACGTGCGAGGAATCCTTTCATCAATAAATTACCAGAAGAATGGGAAAGTTTCGAAAGATCCGCCTGTTGTTAACGCGCTCTCGCCCGGCGGATTTAAGGAACTTTAGATTTTTGGCCCGGGCTGCCTCGCAGGAGCGCGGAGGTGAGAACAGGCAGCCCGAGGAAGGTGAGACCTTGAGCAAGGTGAGACCCCGAGGAAGGTGAGACCCTGAGGAATGTGGGACCCCGAGCAAGGTGAGACCCCGAGGAAGGTGAGACCCTGAGGAATGTGGGACCCCGAGCAAGGTGAGACCCTGAGGAAGGTGAGACCCTGAGGAAGGTGAGACCCTGAGGAAGGTGAGACCCCGAGGAAAGTGAGACCCCGAGCAAGGTGAGACCCCGAGCAAGGTGAGACCCTGAGGAAGGTGAGACCCCGAGGAAGGTGAGACCCTGAGGAATGTGGGACCCCGAGCAAGGTGAGACCCCGAGGAAGGTGAGACCCTGAGGAAGGTGGGACCCCGAGGAAGGTGAGACCTCGAGCAAGGTGACACCCTGAGGAAGGTGAATCCCTGCCGCGTGTGGAGCATCCGTCAGCTGAGAGCTGAGCGCGGCCTGACTGCTAAGCTGGGATTGAATAGCGGCAGGAAAAACCCAGCAGGCGCCTTTTGTTCCCCCACCTGGCCGCCAGCCACGCCGCGGATCCTCCCTTGGAAGGGTGGCCGTGGCAGAGCTGACATCTGTGACAGCTCCTGCCTGGCACCCGCGGGGATCCCCAGCCCTGAGCCAGATTTATCCCTCAGCGGTGACCCCAGAACATTCACGACCCGAGCTCGTCCCAGCTCAGGTTTAAAAATGCTCCTCTTGGGTTTAAAAATGCTCCTGGCTCTAATTTCTCCTAAGGTCCATGTGACGGTGAAGAACAAAAGAGGTTTTAGCTCCTTTCCAGGAAGGTTTTGGGGCACTCTGTGGGTGCTTTGAGCAAGAGCTGCTGTTCCTGGAGGGATTTTCTCCAGTCCCAGAGCAGCAAAGTGGCTCCAGGATTGCACCCCCACGTCCCTGTCCCTCGTCCCGCGCTCCCTCTCTTGTGTCAACTGGCACGGGCACAAGAACTAAGTCAGAACAGAAAGCAGAGGAATTCCGGGCCCTGATGGGACTTCCGTGGTGTTTACGGGGTGGAAACTTCCCCAGAAATGCAGATTTCCAAAGGCCTCTTGCTGTCGACGTGTTTTTGTTGCTGGTTTTTCAGGAATTCTGCACCACGAGTCGCCTGCTGCTGCTGACAATTGGGCAAATGGTTTTAGTGGCAATGAAAGGGGTCGTTTCTGAGGGGTGATGAGCAGGGAGCAAACCAGAGCTGGGATTTACAATCTGTTTGCTCCCATCCTGCCCTCATTTCCTCGTGTTTACTGCGTGCAAAGAGTTCTCCAAGTCCAACCCCAGGCACGTTGGCTTTTCCAGCAGGCTGCACCAGCACGGAGAGCCTCGGCTCTTGAGTTTTGGGTGCCTTGGGTTTGTGGAATCGTGAAATCATGGAATCACGGCCTGGTTTGGGTTGGGAGGGACCCCAAAATCATCTCAGCCCATGGGCAGGGCCAGCTGCCCCACACGGGATGGTAGATGGGAGTTGGACCCTCGCAGATCCCTCTGCATGAACTTCCAGAGTGTTTTCCTCCAGCTGTGCAATCTGTGCCCAGCAGAGCCCATCCAGGGACAGTGATTCCATAGCCACAGTCATTCCGTGGTGGCAGCTGGAGAAAATCCCCCCACGAAGCAAATCCCCTGTGACCCACCGACCTGCAGCTTCCCTGTGTCCCAGCTCGGCTTCCCACAGAAGGGAGAAAATTTCAGATCTGTCCCTGCAGGATCTGCTCTCGGTTTGGATGTTGGCAAAGAATGGATGGCTGGGAGCCTTCCTAATAAATTCTGTTTTTCCAAAGCAATGAGGCCTTGCTGCAGAGCAAGCTGCTGAATTACAGCCTGGAGGAATCGCTGGTGTCAGCTTGGAGTAGCTCCGGATCATCGTGAAGGACGAGAGACAGGAGGAATTTTAGGTTTCTCAGTGTTTTGACTGGCAGGTTCTGCTTCATTTTGATCCTGACCACGGCAGCCCCAGTAACTGATGCTGCAGGAATCCGTGATTAATATCCCAGTGTCCCTTTCTTGCACGAGAGGGAAAATGCTTCTACCATACGTTTCAGGGATCTTTCGGCTGGATTCCTTCAGAGTTTCTCTTCCAGAGGCATCCCAAATCTCCTACCAGCCCCAAATCAGAAAGTTTAGGTGGTAAAAGCTTCAAAATTAATAAATCCACTTTTTGCGCTATATTGCAAGGGAGAATATCCAGGAAAATCTATGGAGTGGTGCGTGGGGGGATCCCTCTGGATCACCCATTGCACGTGGGATTTGTTTATCAGATCCCTGGATCCATCACGCAGATCTTTGGTTTCTGGGGGTTTTGGTTCCTCCAGTTCCTTGCAAACACAGAAAATCAGGGCTGGTCCCCTGGATTTGGATTTGCTCTGCTGCCATTGCCTTGGAATGTCGTTGCACGCTCCTTAGACCTCAGCTCACCTCAAGGGATGGTGAGAAACCTCAGGGATTTGTAACAAAGTCCTCCTGAAACCTCGAGCAGATCAAATGAGTTTTATCCCCATCCTTTACACCTTTATGTTATAAATCCATAAATGTTTCCCAGGGATGTGTAACAAAGTCTTCCTGAAACCTCGAGCAGATCAAATGAGTTTTATCCCCATCCTTTACACCTTTAGGCTATAAATCCATAACTGTTTCCCAGGGATAATTTCCCAATTATATAGTGGGAAGGAATTCCTGGCTAGGAAGGTGGAGAGGGGCTGGGATAGAATTCCCAGGTTTGCTGTGGCTGTCCCTGGATCCCTGGGAGTGTCCAAGGCTGGGTTGGATCCACCTGGGACAGTGGGAGGTGTCCCTGCCCATGGCACAGGCTGGACTGGATGGGATTTAAAGTCCTTTCCAACCCAAACCGTTCCATGATCTTAAATGTCCTTTCCAGACCCGTGGGATTCGTCGGCCACGCGCGGATTTGGGGTCGCAGGCGGCTCCACCAGCCTGTCTTTGGTGCTGACCTTGTGGGGCAGGATCAGCAAGGCCAGGGACGTGCTGGGGCAGAGGGGAGGAGGAAGCCAGAGATCCCTTATCAGACAAATCCTGCCTCCGAGGTGCTTCCAACTGCTTGGAGCGGAGCCAAGCTCATCTTCGGAGCTCCGCTGCCAAAATTCCCACAAGGACTTATCTGATCCGCGGGGGAACGGGAGCAGCCTCCAGTGCTTCCCGCACCGTGGGGTGTCTCCGAGGGGAGGCTGGGCTGGGCTCACACCTGCCTGAGGGAGAGGGGAAGCCAAAAACGGGAGCCAACAATTTTTTCGGAGCGCGAATCCTCCGCGGAACGAGCGGCTGTGCCGGCCACGGAGTCTGGGACCAGCTGGCCCAGATGTTCTCAGCTTGGATTTGTGGGTGGGAATATCAAACATCAGGTCAGGGACACCTTGGTGGTGGCAGTTCCTGGAGCATCCAAAGGTTTTCCTTGGGTTTGTGGCAGTGCTGGTTTTTTCCTTGATTTATTTGTGTTGTTTTCCTCGGTTTGCTGGTGGGGATAAGAACAAGGATGGTTGTGGAATCATGGAATGATTGGGGTTGGAAAGGGGTTAAAGGCCCATCTGTGCCTGCAGTGACCCAGGACAGCATCAGTTTGCTCTAAGCCTCGCCCAACCTGACACTGGAATTTTCCAGGGATGGAGAATGGAGAGGAATTCTGTAAAATAACTCCCCAAGTTCAGACGGACCCCCAAAAATGCTCCCACCTGCTCCAAAACCCCGCAGGGCAACTGCCCACCACCCAAACCAAAGCCTGGGTGATCTCTTGTATTTCATTTTATCTCCTGAGAGGACCCAAATCAGCTGAGTTTGGGTCACAGCTCGGTGAGGGCGGCAGGGGATGGGAGAACGTGGGGAGACAGGAATTCCTGACCTCACCAAAGGGGCACATCCATGCCCAGGTGGTGAGAGCCAGGTTGCTGAACCAGGAGAGAAAAGAAAAGAAAAGAACGTTTTATGAGTCAAACGCGGTGTTTGGAGGAGCAAACCTCAACCTCGCATCTCCCCTCGTGCTCAGATGGCAGCTGATGAAAAATCCAGGCATTACTCACCAGATTTTATCGACTTTCCACCCCCGAAGGGCCCCCAGATACCATCACCACCTTCAGTGTTCGCACGTTTTAATTTTGGGGCAGCCCGTGGTCTTGTTGGGAGATGTCAGCGCTCTGCCTTTCGGAGTCTGCCCACAAAAAAAAAAACAAAAAAAACAACGATAAATGAGAAAATTTGTAAGAAAATGATAAATTCTGGAGAGAAAGAAGTGGCAGGAGGTGCTTGGCGAGGGTTGTGTTTGCCTGTGTCCCCTCTTGAGTTCTTCAGGGTCTGATCAGATCGGGTTCCTTCCTATCTGAAGCCAGCCTGGAGGGTTTTGACAGCTTCAAAACACTGAGTGAATTTATCAGGCAGAGATTTTCAGGTGGAGCCTGGGCTCCACCACGGTCTGGTGCCAGGAACCAGCACAGTTCCTGCCTCCACTGCTGCCAGCTCCGGGGTTTTCTGGTTTAATTTGGGAAACGGTGACAGGACCCTTCTGTCTTGGCCATAATGAGGTGGGGAAATAAATCCTGGCTGTAAAACTGGGATAACTGGTGAGCTGCACTCTGGAAAAGCTCGGGAGGGTCTGCCAGGTGTTCTCCAGCTCTTGGTGGGGAGAAGGAGCCTGGAGTTGGCTCTCCTGGTGGAGTTCTTCCATCTCCTGGGTGAGCAGAGCGAGCTCTTCTGTAAGATGGGTCTGGTGTGAATCCCTGTGCTCAATCCATGCCTAATTCCTGGTTTAATGGTTGGGCTCGGTGATCCAGAGGGTCTTTTCCATCCCAAACGATTCTGTGGAGCCGGAGTGAGCTGGAGCTCGGATTAATTAACTTAAAGGATTAAAGGATTACTCCTAATTAAAGGTTATTGGGCTTCCTTCCACCCCAGGAGGGATGTGTGAGCCCCGTGCTGCAGGAAAAGCTGCAGCTGCACTCTAGGAAATGGGGAAAACGTGAGGAATACTCTCCTGGGAAAGCTGGGCATGGATTATTGTCCACCAAGAGATGGGATAGCCAGGACCAGGACCAGAGCGGGTCATTGACCCCCAAATTAGTGAATACCAGCTGCTAATTAAGAAAAACGTCCAATTAGTCAGCAATACAGTAATTTTTACTTTATATTTCACCATTTTGAGGCACTTCCAGGGGAGAGACCGTAAGGCCAGAGGACACAAAGTTCTCTGGGGATTTAGGCTGAGCTGGAGGCTTGGCTTTACCTCGCTGCTCTGTCAGCGAGCAAAGCGCAGGATCAGCCGAACGTGTTCCCTGTGTTTTCTTTCCCAAAGCTCCAAACCCATCCAAATCCCCCCTTCAGCAGCTCAGGGTTGGTTTTTTTTGTTTTTTTTTTT